>VZRR01003976.1:3008256-3186544 GCA_013398015.1 Oreocharis arfaki | reverse complement strand
TACATCCAGGGCTGCCCTGCCCCAGGTACAGAATCCGGCACATTCCCTTGTTGAACTTCATATGGTTGGTGACTGCCCAAACCTCTCATTTGTTGAGGTGTCTCTGCAGGGCATCTCTGCCTTTGAGGGAGTCAACATCTCCTCCCAGTGTTGTACCATCTGTGAGCTTGCTCAGTGCCCCTTCCAGTCCTGCATCTAAGTAATTTATGAAGATGTTGAAGAGCATAGGGTCAAGGATGGAGCCCTGTGGAACCCCACTAGGGACAGGTCACCAGTCTGATGTCATCCAATTCACCATAACCCTTTGTGCCCAACCCATAAGCCAGCTGCTCACCCATCCCATGATGTGTTTGTCCAGCTGTGGGATGGACATTTTGTCCAGAAAGATCCTGTGAGAGACAGTATCAAAAGCTCCACTGGAATCTAAAAAGATCACACCAACTGGCTTCCCCTGATCAGCTAGGTAGGTTACCTTGTCATAAAAGGAAATCAGGTTTGATAAGCAGGACTTTCCTCTCATGAAGCCATTCTTAGATCGTTATTAGGAAAACCATTTACTGTGAGGGTGTTGAGGCACTGGAACAGGTTGCCCACAGAAGCTGTGGCTGCCCCATCCCTGGAAGCGTTCAAGGCCAGGTTAAACAGAGCTCTGAGTAACCAGGCGTAGTGAAAGGTGTCCCCACCCATAGCAGTGGGTTGGAACTGCGTGATCCTTAAGGCTTCTTCCAACCCAAACCATCCTATAACTTTATGATTTTACCACGTCACTCCGTGATAAAGCAGATTCCCCAGGTATGCTCCCAGTTCCTTTACTCCTTGTTTGCCATATCCAATTTATCCCATCTTTCCACACCCCACGGTAAGGTCCTTCAGCCTGTAACACATATTTCTCTACAGTGAGGGCAAAGCTTTGTTTCCACTGGCACTTGTATCTCAACTTATTTCATAGTGATGCTTTCAGTTGTTATATCAAGCTTGAAGAAATACGGAGATAAGCGTGGTTGAAACACAGCATTTTTGATAATATTCACCACATATTTTGTATTCCTACAGAAACTGAGACAGACAAGTGATAACAACACAACGCTGAAATATGATTAGCTTTCTCTAAGGGCCCCAACTCCTCAACAACATTTACTTACTCTACAGTGAATAACCAGGTTCAGATTCACAGGCGCCTGCTTCTCAGCACTATATGAAGGACTGACCTATACAGGAAGCTGTCCACTAAAGGCTACATTTTGAAGCCTAATGTTACAGCAAACTGAAACTGCTAAAGCTGACTTGGAAATGCTGGGCTGCCAATTGCAGTAATTCGGGAGGTGCTTCCCAAGAAGGCAAATAGCAGGAAAGGAGCTAAGAACCAGTGTAATGTACTACCAGTCAACGCAGTGTCCATCACTCCTACCAATGAGCCAGAAACAGTCATGTCCCACAAATATTATGAATTCACCATTTTACTATTCTGTGGAACAGTGCAAATGGACAGCACAGTCAGGAGAGTCTATGGTTTGCTTCAGGTCAGTGCCCTGATGGGGCAAATTCCTTCCTCATGCACTTCAGCAAATCAAGTGACAAGCTGTTGAGATACAATCTGCAGAACAATGCTGATAAAACCATGCTGGAACTGACTCATGTGCTATTCTGAGACCTCAATACTGTACACAGAGAAATAATTCTCAGTGCACTGAACAGCAAGCAAGGACTATGAACCTGAAAATATTCTCATTATGTGAAGTACTTATGCACAAGTTTGTTACCTGTCAAGTCTTAACAAATCTCTGCATTAGAAACACAGGTGTTTTTTTACTCTTTACTCTTAAACAAAACCAATGAAATTTTGTAATATTTAAGAAAAAACATAACTCCATTTAAATGGCCAATAAATTGTTTTAAACCAGTTTACCAACTCAACTAACAGAATATTAATCAATGCGAAAAAAGCAATGATCAAAGCAAATGAATTTACAGAATGATCGTGAATGCATGAGTGAATAATTCAAAAGTGTACACGAGTTACCATCACTTCTTGTAAAATTCAATACTGTGTGATGTTGTGAGTAGCATAGGAAATGACACCTTGTAATACCACTAATACAAAAATACTGCAATGATTTGTGTTGCAGGGAAGGAAAAAAAAAATTCAGATGAACCGACACTGCATATTACTGAACATTCAGTAATGCAGAGATAGCTTTTTTTCAAGAGGAAAAAAAAATTTTTCCTCCTATAACCATCAATCAAGTTCAATAAACCAAAGTATAACATTCTACCTACCTTTCTGTTTGCTTAAGAAAAACTTACACAGCTTTTCATCATGCATCTCAGCACACATTAGGTATTGTTAATCTTAACAGAAATCAGCAGAGAAGTGTTTTATTCTGTTGAATAGGTATTAATCACACAATAAATGCAAGATATTGTATTATAGATATGTAATGTTCTCACAATATTTTACCACTGACATGCAAACACCAAAGCAAATAAGGGATGGCATTTTTATAATAGGCTACCCTAACTGGAAAACAGTGTTGCATCACATTATTGTGAAAATTAAAAGTTAATCTTTGAAAACCATTCTCTTACTCATCTTACCATTCTTACTCATGGATTATGCTACTCAGCATCCTGCTGTACAGTCAACCCACAGCATTTAAAACCAAGCTGCGAGATGTTCAGAAATTTTGAAAAGTTAATTTACTGTAAAAAGTGTGATTCTTATCAGCAGATAGTATTATGACAAAGCAGAAGACAACATTCAGAGTTGCAGTTTTCTAAGGAAGCACCAACAGTCTCGAAGACTGCAGTTCTCTGCACATCCACAGGAATATCACAATGCACCATACCTTCAATTTGCCTTGACTAATACTGCCAGTTTCATTAAGAGAGAAAACATTAAGTATGTCCACTATTAAAGTACTACATCCTTTAGGCAGAGGCCTTCGGGTTTGTCTGAGTCTGTTCACACACTACAATAAACTTGGAGATCGTCAACAAAACTATCGTAAATTCAAAGCAGACACAAAGATTTAAAACTGGGCTCTTCATATACGGTTAAGATCCAACAAAACGCTCAACCCCTCTCCAAGAAGAATCTGAGTTTGTAAGACCTGTTTGCATTAAAAAAACCACAAAACAAAAAAACCCAAACTAATTTAAAGGCATTTCCTTTCGCTTGTTGATAAAAATAAAATTCCAAAACATCATCTGTTTATCAAGCAGACACTATCAGTGAATGATCTGAAAATAAGCAACCCAGGAACAATGAATTAATTTAAAAAACAGATGCCAAGATAGACAGACATGGAATTTTAGAAAACACGAAAATCTGATAGAAATGCTATGCCTCTGTAAATTTCATGGAGATAAAAATTGGGAATAATCTGGAAATCTTAAAACTTAAGATTTCCATGGAAAAACAAGGACAAAACAGGGGGAAAAAAAATCATGCAAAGGCTGGGAGTCTGGTTAACTGGCCTGTGGCCACAAAATAGTTTTCAAAAGCATTGCCTGAAGAGTCAGAAAGTGCACATTACTAAATAGAAGGTCTCAGAACTGCATGTCTCTTCTTGCAGTTATCAGAGGTATTGCACAATGCAGCTGCCACCCTACTTTTACATGCACAATCTTCCACCACAACCTTCTGAGCCCAGGGCTGGCTGTTGGGTCTCCATCATTCTCAAACCCTACCACATCTTAGGCTAAAACCAATCTCTCCTCCTGCCATGCAACATTTGGTCAGCAAAAACCTGCATTTTGAATCCTTACTAAAACACTGTTCCTCCTCTAGTTTGGCAATTAGAGGACATCTTAAAAGAAACCAAAACCACTGCATTTACACAAAGTACTACAAAATAATGTAAGACCTAATTAGCAAAGCCGTTTTTGACATGACACTTGAGGATAATCTGACCTGCTCTACAGAACTCAGCAAATTACAAATTGCTAAAATAGCTACAAAAAAACCCCTCCATATTTTCTTTCGGCTCTAGCAACAGATTGCTGTTACTAAAACAATCTGTTTGACAAATGAAATTACCAGACATCAGAAGATATTAAGAGTCACAAGGTAGTGAATCACTACAGAACAAGCCAAGCAAATGGACCAAGGAGCAATCAGAGTCTGCATTTCTTGCACTCCAACAGGTGAAACTACTTCTGAATAGAACTCTTCAGGTCTGCCTATACTATGGGAAATGCATCCTGTGCCTGCATGGAAACAGGGAATAAATTGTCATTGCCAGGAGTAAAACAACCAAGTAGATTTGTCTTCCACAATGATACTGCTAATCCACCCTGATTATTAGAAAACCTCTCCTGCCAGTCCGGAAAGAATTTGACTAGAAAGTTTGTGGAACATCCACTACTGGCGGTTTTGTACAAGTCAGATAAACATCTGAGAAATGTGGTTTAGGTATAGGTGATCTGTCCCACAGAAGACTGAAGTCTTCCTCTAAAGACAACTTTCACATCTACTTTTTTCACTCCAAGTCATGCATTTTTAAGCGTTAATAAACTTACAGCTTCCAGTTTGGTAAACCCTTAACTCCATATTTTTCCCTAGGAACGATACGGTAGGAAATTGTGAATATATTCAAAGTAGACAGAAGTAGTAAAATTGTTTCTGACATAACAATACACTCACTGTCAACTCTTTCTCTGTAAGCACTCTTCAAAAAGCTGCACTTCTAAAATTTAGTTTTCTTGTAAGCAAACATAGAGCACCTGACTCTTTTTCTTTTCAACAGACTCAGCTAAATTAATGTGAACACTTCCTAAAATGATCAGGGCATTTTTCTTGAAACTCATCTTAATATGATTGGTGATGAAATTTTTCCCCATAATGAAGTACATTTTATTAGGAGCAACAGGAAGAAATTTTAGCAAGTGTAAATCATAATGCATTCTTTACATTTAACTGCACCGTATTTCACTTCATGGAGATGTAAATGTGTATTTATAACTATGATCTTTCCACTTACAAGTTTTCCTGAGGTGACAGCAAACATTCACTTTTCATACAGAAATCCTCCAACCATCTAAGCATCATGTATTTTAGACTTGAACATACTTCAGTTTAAAGTGTTTTTCTTGGGTGTGACTGGGAGAGGAAATATCAGAGCATGCATGCAAATACGAAGCATAAAACAAAAGTAGTTTCTACCTCTAAAAATTTGAATTAACACCACATAACCCTCTGAATGTAGTTCATTGAAAAACTATCAGATTCGTGAGGTATGAAAGCTGTGCAGCTACAAATGACATGGTTATTTTTTGTTGCTTGAAATTTTGAAATATTTTTCATATCTTAGTAATCTCTGTACGTGTATCTTATATAAAGGAAACAAAGTTTATAATGTCTATTCTTATCCAGGGAAAGCATCAAAACTCTTAAATGAGATGTAGGAAATTTAATTTATGGATAGTATTTTCAAGAATATACCCTTTAAAGTAAGGAAAGGCATGTATCTAAAGAAGGTTCATTTTAAAAAGCTCTGACAACAAAAACTAATTAATACAAAAAATACTAATGTAATACATTAAAAGTACATAAAAATCCCACTGAAATCAGGAAGTTGCCACTTTGATTACCTGACAGGAGCGAAACTGGTTGACCAGCAGTGTACATCTCTGTGGGTCTTTTCGTCCATCCAAACTGTCCAGTTCAGCTGCTACTTGATTTAGTTCCTCATCAGCATAGTAGAACTGAGCAAGGAGCTGTGGGTCTGTTCTCTGTATTGGAAACATGGACAACATCACATTAGTTTTACAAAAAAAATCCAAACCAAAACACAAAAACTAAAACTACCTCAATTATTTGTATTTACTGCGATTTTTTTTAACATATAACTCAGATAAGCAGTGTGGCAGCATGGAAAATAATGATCTTGAGATATTTACACACACTTAGAAATATTTTCTACTTTGAAGAAAAAAAAAAAAACAACCTCTCAAAAATCCTCTCACATAATAAATCCGAGATTTTACTCAGCTACCATTATCTCCAAAAACACCCTGGCATTCTCACTACTTGTGACAACTATTTACAGGAGCAAACAAGTGAATCATAAGTTTTGCTTATTTAACAAAAGCAGACTTCAGCTCTAGGCAAAACAAGACAAAGTTGCTTTCCAAGTTAAAATACCCCCCAAACCTATCAAGCAATGGAATAATCTGTCAAGCACCATGTAATCTGCAGCACCATGCTGCAAGTAACCTTTGCAGCATGATCTGGTCAGAATCCTCCTTTTAAGCATCACAAGAACGAAGCCACAGAAGGGAAAGGTACTGAATCTACCAGGGCCAAATGGATGCAAACACGTTACAAAACAAATAGTAATATCACTAAACCAGGCATTGCAGAGAGAAAACTACGTCACAAGTCTTTCAAGTGGCAAAGAACAGAATCATTACAATGGATTTTTGGCCACATTAAACCAAAGCAGCAATTATAATAAAAAGACCAAAAGAATAAAGGAATGCCTCATCAAAAACATTGAGAAATATTAATAGCAAATGTTCACATCATAAAAGGATTTTTTTTAACATTAATAGCTAGGAGTTCTGGTTTCAATATTTTAAGTGTAAGCTGTCAAAAATTCACACTCTGGAATAATGTCTTCACTATAGCTCTGATATAAAGGTGCCCAAGGAGGATAAAGCTTGTGATATATGATCAGGGAAACAAACAAAATTCAAAATGAATGATAATAAGACGGAGAGCATGTAATTGAACAACTAAATTTTATGTTGTTTAGTTCTAAATTTCTGTATTTATAGTCAAGCTTAGTAAAGCATTTCTTTAAACATTCCCTACCAGCTTATTTTTATTTTTTCTGATTTTTATGTTTTCCTTCAGCATTTATCCACAACCATTAAAATTTTCTAGACAAAGTTAATAAACAAAGATGCAGGAGTCTTTGGACTGTGGAATTCTGGCAAACCATGGCTGCTGATTTTTAAGCATCTAAATTGCATCACAGAAGCAAAATAAGGCAATTTATTAAGACTGGTCTCAAGCAAAACAAGTACGCCTGAGATACTCAGCTCCCACGTGGCTGATTTTTTCAACTGGAGGAACAAAAGTTTTAATTGAGTTCTCTCAACTGTGTTATGTTTGGTGTGGATTAGTAGTGTGATCTTTGATTAATTGTGCCAATCGTATGTGGTCCCTGGCAAGCTGAAACCACATGAAACTCTAAATCTCTTCACAGGGGGCCACTTAAAGCAAATAACCACAAGTTTATAAATTCAATTTACTCCATTTGGTAACAGAAAATTAGGGATAGTGTCATGTTTAATGCCAATTTTTATTTTCAGTTTATGCAAAATATGGTTCAAATAATTTAATCCAAATTCCTTACTACTCCTTGGTAGAGTAAGAATTAGCAAATCCCATCCTTAGATACTCAAATTAATAGACTTAATTCGAAAACACCTCACGGAAAACCTACCACTTATCCTGGTAGATGGTTTCAGGAAATCATCCCATTTGACAACAAATTAATACATCTAAGTTCTTGTTTTGATTTTGCAACACTGCTCATTTTGCCTTATTCCACTACAGCATCGAATACTTGCACTACTTCTATTTGCCTATTTCTGTATCCACTGACTGCAGTAACCCCTTTAACCATATCACCACTGTAGGCTGCATACTTGGGTCTGGGATTTTGGGGGAGAAGTTTTGTTTGGTTGCACAGGAAAGTTTTTTACGTGATGATATTGCTGTTATCATCCCAACACCCTCCTGAGTATGAGCTCTCTAGGCAGGAGTACACCTTGCATTCCTTCTGCCCAATGTCTCTTTATATTCCACGTATTCAGCCCAACAAATGGCCCAAGTTATCCTGAGTATCTTTGTTCTCCAGCGGTGCAGCACGTCGCGGTGGCAAGATTCTCCACAGATGTGAAACCATCACTTCATAAACAGGTCATAACCTACTCTTCCCATTTGTATGATACACATGAACTATTATTCCAGCCAGTACAAAGACAAGAATCAGCACACTACCAGTTAATTAAAGAAAAAAAACCCAACCAAACAGAATAGCACATATTTGGCCATGTTATATAATAATACACCATTCTTTTATTTTATTAAAGATCACTCACTGAATATTTATTTTAATGATATTTAGTTCTTATTAAGTTCCACTCAACAGGTCAGATAACCAAAATCAGAAGATGCCTGCCCACCATCCACAAGGTCAACATAAAACTGTCCATATGAAAAGCTGTACTAACCATTGAAATGGTTACATTCTGGCTTTACCCATCAAGTTCAACCAACGAACAGTGACCAGGATTAGGTTAATTCAGTTTATTGCATAATGATTTCTGATCTGATTTTTCAAACAGGATTTAAATGGACTATAAGAAAATGTTATAAAGAAAACAAATTAAGAGACCTGTTAGCTACAGGTTATCAGATAAATAACAGGCCTGTAGAATTATTTATTGCATGTTATTAGAAGAAAAGATGCTATTCTCATATCTTGTAAACAAGCGGGTAGACCAAAAGCAGTAACTGTCCCTAAAAAATAGTGATAACTAACAGAGAGGAAAAATTCTAGCTCAGACTTGCCAACATGGGACAGAGACCAAAAAATAAACTATCAACAAGAAGCCAGGGTTCCAACAGACCAATCTCAAACCACACAGTAATTCTGGAATCAACGAATAACTTTGACAATCACATTTCTAGAAACAAGGGTGGTTCTTAGGGAAATGTCCTCTTTTTGAAAGAAAATTGCAAGCACTTCCTGCATTATTTTTAACAGCAGCTTTCAAGTATCAATACCACCTCTTTTTGAGTAACATAAAACGTGCGTCATCTTAGAACTGACAGCAGCCCATAATTTGAACATTAAAGGGAATGTTTTCCCCCAGGTTTCCATGATCCTTTGTAGAGAAGTACAGATTTTGTTCAGGCTTTTTCTTCTACTGAGATCGCAACAGGAATGCAGCCACCACCACCACAAAAAGACGACATGATGATCCCAAATAAGCCAAAGAACAGACAGAAGCAAGGGAACCATGCAAATGAGCAAGATCCCAGCTAGTGATAGCACTGTCTTCTGAAGCCTGCCAGTGGTCCTCTGGAAAATAATACCCATCATTTTTGAATTGCTGATCTGAAGTCTTCAGAACAACAGCTAAAACCCAACCCTGCTTAACATAAAGTCCACGGACTTAAGATGAAAGGCTCCAGATCTCCCTTTGTTCACTGGCACTCTTCCAGCACTAAGCATTTATGTTTCTCCCACACACTCAGGAACCCTGACGTGATCCCTATGGAAGGAAACTATACAGAAAAACATTAATTATATGCCTTTGCTGATGGTAAATCCAGATTGCCTTTTGACATGGGAACAAAGCAAACCTATATCCACTGAGGTAACTTTTCAAGGAGCACTTGGTAAAAGGTGCATTTTACACAAACACACGTATTTTATTACAAATTCTATGAAATGCCTTCACAATCACAGGACAACATCTGGTGACAGCCCATGTGCAATACTTTCAATTGCTACAGAGACCAAATGACACAACCCTTCCTTAACCTGGAAGGTTAAACATCAACTGCTTGCTCAACCATTTATATTCTCCAGCAGCTCTAATGGCTGATGAGAAAAGTTTTAAAGGCTATCACATCCACATCAGTGGAACTGTCTTGCATCTACACAGCTTCCTTTATTCCCCCTGTGGTAAGGGAAAGGGTGGTTTTAGAAGCCTGGAAAGCAAGGAGCGAATGCATTGCTATGCCTCAAACACCAATGACCACTCAAAGAGAAAGTTAAAACAGGATGTGCCTGGAAATGGGGGCTGTGCAAATGCAGGGCAGCACCTTTCTGGAGCTAATTTTCCTGTTCAGGTCTACAATGACCTCACAAAATAAAGTGCAGAAGCACAGTAGTGGAGTCAAGGAGCGGGCAGGACCAACAGATGAGGCTCAAGACCACTGAGAACCCCAAAGTACTACCTCACTCTTTTGGGGAATTCTCCATCAGAAGACTGTACATGGCACATAGTGTTGCATCCGACTTGGAGAATCCCCTTCCCCAGAAAGAGATCCAGGCATTTCCATGCCAGCTTGAATGTACATAACCTGACAAACTTTTTGTTTCATGGGCCCCCACTCCCAAGGGATCACATCTATGACCACTAGCACTGCAAAATAGTGATCAAGTCTCGTCATTGGATCCTCAAGTGCTGACATCTTTCCTCTCAACTTATCTACTCTTATCTGTCCCTTCTCTTTCTTTTCCTTACGTATTTTGTGGTATTTTTATACTTTTATAGAAGAGAAACAAAAGGCCCACATATTTTCCACCACAACTGAATTCTTTTAAAATAAATCTGCCTCACAAATGCACCGGTCACTCAGTGTCTTTTCACTTTAATTCACCCCAAGGATTTTATTAACAAGAATCTCAGTTAGATTGCTGCAGAGGCAGGTCATAACAGCAGTGTGTCTATTAAGGAGCTGTTCTCAGCCTAAATCTGTTGCCTACTGTATTTTCACGGAAAGGAAAGAGACACAGGATCAACCTCAAACTTTCCATTCCCCAAAATAAGTGCTCCCATTATCAGACAGTTCCAAACATAAACAATTACTGCATAGCACAGAAATGTAAAAAGAGGGACTTCCCAAGTGAAACCACATTCCCTTTAGGATGAGAAATCATAAAAGCTATAGGTTAGAAACTTGCTTCTACTCTGCAGTGTACACAAAATGATGCTTCTGTATTGGAAAACAACTCCTCGTACAAGATGGCAACATGCTCCGTGGAAAAGGCAGAATTAGGCCCTAAGCAATTTAAATAAAGGCACTGATAAGCCAACTCAGTATTTTCAAAACTTAAAAATAATCTTGCACGTAACTAGTTTTAAGCTAATTAAATTTAACTAAGACTTACATAACATTATAAGGAAAAAAAATTTTGTTCAAAAGTGACAGGATTTAGGCACAAAGTCCAAAGTTTATCTATCACCATTGTGAAAAAGTAGAGTACTTAAAGCAACAGAAACTTAGTAAATTAAGTACTTTTTACACCAGTCACAGTTGCAGCAGTAGGTTTAACTAGTAGACGACAAATTCCAAAGACTGAAGGTACTTCTTCAAAAAGGGATACCAGCAAGCTGTTACATCTGCTTATTTTTCACCTCACATGTAAGCAAGTGTATTCACATCCTTCCTTTGGACAGGCACTTTGAATTTTTCATTGATTTCCAAATGCTGATAAATAGCAAGATGAAACAATAATTCTCTAATAGGCAGGTGAGTCAAAAATTCTGGCATTTAACTGTCAGAAGGTTTAGAAGCAAAAATATTTCTTTATACTAAATGAAAAAGGAACTGCTGTTCCAAGTGCATAGCTGGATGTGGAGAGGGGTTGTTCGGTTCTGGGTTTTTACTTAATTTGTGGTATTCTCCTTTTAATCTACTGACTACCTGAAGTGCTATCTGTTAAAAGAAAAAAATTCCCTAAACAGTTATATTTTGTACAAAGTCATGAAGTCTTAAACTGGTGTCGCACATGCATAAAAAAAGAAAAAGGACTCAAGAGATGAAGACAACAATTGGTAATTGGTCATGAGGATATGCAAAAAACAAGCACTGTGAAAAAAGCTACAGCCTGGTTAAAGCTTTGCCAGCTGCTCTGTGTTTATCTATAGAATATCATTACACAAGCAAGAAAGACAGGTGAACAGCTTGTTAACACAATAAAATGCTAGCAGCACCTTCAGCAAAAAGACAAAACAAACAAACAACCCAAATGAGATAATGATTCATAGGACAAAAAAAATCAGGTGGATAAATTTTTTCCAATTTTCTCTACACTGGGTGTAATTCCAACCCCCCAAAAAGGAAAACCTGATAGCGGTTATGCTGAACTAGAGTACGAAACATCTGAGACAGCCATGCTGTCGGTTTTCACTCATGATAGATTAAGTCAGTGTACATAGTTTCTATTTTTGAGTGTTCATAATACTAATCTGGAAAAGCATGTGCTCAAACCCATATTTTCTGGGGGAAGCACATAAGCATATGCTGAATACAAATTACTGAAGCTTTCGGACATCTAATCTGCAGAATAGGAGTGCTCTGCAGCTGAACCACAGCCTCGATTTCCAGGAAAGAAGATGGACTCCAGAAGGGAAAGGGGTTTTGATGAAGGGAAGTGATGGAGCACCCACTTCTTCCAAGTGAAGAGTGGGTAACCTTCAAGGTTGCCTATTCATCCAGCCTATGGCAGGCTATTTTTAATTAGCAAGAAATTAACCTTCCCCATATTGCATCCATTTTGCTCATGATGGCAACTGCTGAGTGATCTCCCTGTCTTTATCCTGACCCACGAGCTCTTTCATCCTATTTTCTTCCCCTGGCCTGCTGTGAAGGGGAGTGAGAGAATGGCTGGGTGGGCACCTGGCAGCCAGACAAGGGCAACCCATCCCTCTGAACTTGTAAAACACTTCACCAAAGCCTCCTCCAGCAGCTAATATCTCTGAGTTTGACCTTAAGCTAATCAGATTTCATTCTCAGCTGCTGCAAGAACATCAAGTTTAAAGAACAAATATTTACTTAGAAACACCAAATTCAGCTTGTCAGGACACATATTGAAATGTACAAATCACTCTTCAAATGCCTTTTTTTTCCTAAATGCTTTTACGAAGTTTGCTTCAGATTTGTCTAGATTTTTGTATTTAAACTCAAACATGACACTAAGCATCTCTTCAAACAAAATAGATCCTGCAATGCTTTTAGTGATTTGTTACCTATCAAGAGGAAAAAAGCCAATTTAGCTCCCTGGGCTTGTTGATCGATTATGTTCGACTCCAGATGTACAGCCCCCGCCTTACACAGAAGAAATTGTGTGGTATTCAGAAGTGGCACCAGCAATTTGTACTCCAGCAATGCAAACCATCCTGCCACACTACATGTCTTCACAACTCACCGCATTAGAGGACTTCCAACACACCCTAGTTATGTTGCGGTCTAATGGATGTGTATAAATATTTATAACAACTCCTAACTATTTGGGCAAACAATGACCTCTTCTTAGACATGTCTAACATGTTAATTTCTCATTGCTGTAACCCTTTTTCCCTTCAGAACCAGACTTTTATCCTAAAAAACCCAACAAACAAAAAAACCCCAACAACCTCAAACAACCACTTTATGCAGTTAAAGGATTGTCTTGAAGACTCTTTTTGGTTCTGCCATCTTTTAGCACACACATCCTAAATTATTTTTTCCTTCCCAGGTCTATAGTTCCATTATTTTGTTCATGCTTAGCAGACCTCCTAAAACACAAATTTTGCTTTGCTGTTCAGAATCAAACAATTTTGAACAATCTGCCATGTACAGCTTTTTATTTCTAGATCATAAAATAAATATCTTAATCAGGGCATAGACAAAACTCTAACAGGAGGGAAACCTGACCCAGCAAGTTCAAGCCTGATGACTGTCGAAGAGCTGCTCCATAGTCCTTCTCAGGTTTTAACAGGCATAGCACATTCCTTAGTTTTTTCATGTTCAAAGTGCATCTTTATTTTTCTTTAGCTCAGCAAACTCACTTAGGGTGAGTCTGAGGTGTTCCATATCGTATTTTAATAAAAGCACCATCATCTGTGTAAGGCTGCTCATACATAACCTCATTTGCCTTGTAGGAGACTTTCAATAAGCTCAAGCTGAACACCTTGACAGATGCTTGGGATTTAACTACCTTGGCATCATATCAGTAGCACAATCAATCATTGCAACAAAAAGATTTCATCAAAACTTTGTTCCGAAGTGCATCTGTTCAAACTCAGTGATGAAAGAAACTGCTCGTACAGCCCTCAGCACAGGAACTTTTCCCAGCTTCTGACTTCTGACAATAACTTCAAATGAATGTTTGCATAAGTAAATCTTTTGATCTTATTTCCACTATTTCAGCTAAATCATATAAACAAGTAGCTTTCCAAGTGCCATCAGCAGTCAAACTCTGTTCCTACTCTGTTTTCCAGGTAACAGCAAGCTTCAGTGGACGTTTGTCCCATGCTTTTACCACAGCACCCATCTGTGCTCCCAATCTCTGAATGGGAGATTCACCCATGTCTAATCAGGAACACACCCCAGACACAGTCCTCAATCTCAGGCACTTAACACCATCTCCCTCTGCAGAAAGTCTACACCTCCTTATAGGCAGAGCCTACCTACAGTTTTAGGGAACTTTTAGGAACTTCATTGCTTTTAACGACTTGATACTGTGATTACTATCTTTTTTCCAAGCACACTTGAGCATGAATAGTGGCTTCGAAAATTACCAGAACATGAGCAAGAAGAAAGGGGGAGGGAAAGGCACCAGACACACTGACAGCAGGACTACATAGGACTTTAAACCTTGTTTAAAACTTCAGAAGCAGTCCAACAACAACAAAATACATTCAAGTACGCAAAAAGCACATATTTCCTGAAGACAGGAAACTGACTGGATGATAGTGCATAGCAGAAGGCTCCCATGCATCCCTGCTCCCACTCCCCACTGAATTGAATATTTTTCGCTCAATTAGGCATTCCAAAGACTTTTCAGACAATATCCTCAAGGTCGGTCCTTGGTCTCTTGGTCACGCAGAAAACCTCTCCTGGGAGACAAATGGGTTTGTACAGCTACTCCTGTTTTCTGTGCTAGCTCAGCATACAGTTTGAGTTTGACCACGGCTCCTCATCAGCATGCAAGTTGGATAAGCTCTATCAGCCTTCAGCTATTCTCCACCCCCAAACTGCTCCTTTCAAAACAAGACACAGAATGCACAAAAACCAAGCAGAAGTTAAATGCAACCATGAACGCTTTTCAGGCTTGTATTCTCTTAATATACACAGTTCTATATCCATTTATTGAGAGGAACAATAAAACAAAAAATCCAAACAAAACAAAACACAAAAAAACCCCAAACCCTCTAGTCAATACATGTTAGTGATTCACACAAGGATTTAAAAATCACATATCGTTTCTTCTGGCAAGATCAAGTTTCTCTGACCCAGTTGCTGACTGTTCAGGTACTCATAAAAAAACCAACAGAATCATGGCACTACCTACTTAATGAATGGACACTTTTCCCATATTCCCAACAACACCTTCAGAAAAGCTATTACACATACACTCTATTGCCTACTACCCTTTACTGATTAGCAATATCACTTTCACATTATAACTAAATGTTGGTTGTCCCCAAATGCTTCTGCAAACTTCTGGTTGCCAGGTGTTTCTGTAGAATGCTAAATGACAAAAGAGACAAAGGCACTAATTGTAGAACTGATGTTAAGTGGAAATGCATTATCTGTAATGCTTACTGTAATATTTACAATACCTTGGCAAGAAAATGATTCAAACTAGCTTTCCTTTACTGTATTTGATAATAGTATTGAAAAACAATACTACACTGGAGATGCCACAAAAAGACAGAGAAATGTGATGTTCAAAAAACAAAGCACACTTAAGTAATACAAAAAGTATTAACTCATACAAGTAAAAATTTGCTTCCATTTCAATGTAAACACCTACTGCAGGCCTTTATCAGCAGATGCTAGGAACCTTTATCTTCCAGCACAGCTGAAGATATCTTCTCTACCATCCTTGCACTACACAGGCTCTAAATCCCAGTCAAGCTCCAGAAATGAACTCTAACTAGGGATGATACCAAAATCACAGAAAGACTCCTCACCATGTAACGGGGCAAAGAATTCCAGTGTTTCCAAAGCCTTCAGGATGGACACCTGCCAGAGTAGCCCTAGCTTGTATTTCAATCACATAACAGGTTAAATTGTTCCATTGGTTTCACTGGGAATACTGCATTTGACACAAGCTCCAGCATAAATACAGTCTTGGATCAAAGCTATTAATTGCTTTCCAGCTGCAAAACAGCGAATATTTTTCTCTAAGTAACATAAAATCTAAGTGTCAAAAGCTTCCTGACATTTCTGAAATCCAAGTTCTTAATTATTGCCATTAATTTCAAGACTGCTCTGAAAACAGCCGGTAACAGTTGCAACAGCCTGACTTGTACTGACTTACAGCTGTCAAGTCTACAGTCACACAACCACATTACTTGCCTAAAACATGTGAATTTGCTCTAAAACGGGCAAGAACAACCATAGGCATCCTCTATTCCTCGTTTTTTCCGTGCTCTACCCTCTCTGTTTTGTATAAAAAAATCCACAGTGAAGGTCAGAACCTGGAAGTACTTTCCCACGGTGGTCTTGCCTAAACCAGACATGTCTCTCCCCGACCCAACCAGCACTTCGTCGTTCCATTCCAAGGTTCAAAGACGAGATCTCCAGATCCCTCCAGATCTGCCAGGAGCACAATGGTACAATTTCCTTCTGAATGCAAGGGACACCACTTCAAGCCTACTGAAATAAAAGTATCTTTTTTGCCCTTTCTTGCAACCTTAGAGACTGCCTTACATCCGAATTTAACTCCAGCTTTTTCTGTTTTGCTCCCTCCAGCAGTGGTTACACCACACCTGAGCCACAGCTCTTCTTTAATTTCCAAAATCCAGTGTATATGACACAGGCAAGCCTGCAGACTGAAAATGCCTGCAGAGCTTCAGGGACTACCAATGATGAGCTAAAAAAATCTCAATGCATTATTAAGCATAAACCTCCTGCTTTTAATACACATGACCCAAGGAACTGTGGAAAAGTACTTAAAGGAGACATGTATTTTACACTTTTGTTTCATTTTGCAAACACAGTCAAAGCAATTAATTGAAAAGTCTTACAGTAAAATGTTTTTGGTTATTCCTCCAAGCAGTTACCTCATGTAGTCAGGCAACACTTTCCTCACGCACTGAGCATTTTACAACTTCTAACACCATTCTGCTTTTCCTTACCAAGTCACAGGTGAAACACAGCATTTCCTTTCAAAGAAAATGTTGAGAAGACTGACAGGGATTTTTTTTTAAGGGCAAATATTCATACCAATATACCGTAACTCATATTTTTTTGCTATTTGTTTTCTTTGATATATATTTTTACATTATTTTTAATTATTAATGACATACATAGAAAATCATTACAAGATAAGCTAAAATAGAATACATCCCATTAAAGCTTCTGTTCAGCAAGATACATTAACTTCAGAGATGATGTTATCACGTCCCAAAATTGTGCTGTCAACACAAACACCATTCAAAACCATGAATAATATCCATAACCAAAGTAATGTGTTGAGAAAATTTTTATTCATTTCCTTTTTTGTTTATTTATTTGAGAGAAAAAAGGAAGTCCAGAATTTATCAACTGGAAATGACAGGCAAAAGAATATAACCTGGAACTCATGAAGTCTGGGGATCCGCATGCATTTTCAAGGGCCATCGAGGATTATTTATATTCAGCAAAACACAGTTATGATTTTGAAATGGACTGAAAACAGAAACGTAAATCAAGCTGGCAGTATATTTCTACTCTCCAAGCAGCTACTGCTTGATTGTTTGTGTTGCTACTTACACCAGCCTAAGGACTAGGCAGGTGCCAACACAACCTGAGACAAAGAAAGGGCATTACCTACAGGGGGGTGAGTGGGTGTAATTACAGTAAGATGGTAAAAGTATTGACTGGTTACAACACAATGAGTCATTATGGGGACATGTACTTAAATATTTATTACACATTCAGCAAAATAACCCGTCAAAAAATTATGGCAAAAATTCCCAGGTGTTTTATGAATGCAGATTGTTTCAGAAAGACAAGTTTGAGACAGGCAGCTCTGCATTTAAACTACAAAAAAATCCACATGTGAAATATAGTGGTCACTGTTTAAAGTGTCACTGAATGCTGGAAGTGCTGCAATGAGGAAGGCAATAAAAATCTGAATTACAAGACACAAAAAAGCACAACCAAAAGCACTCAGGCTAAGACAGAACCAAACTCAGCACCAGGGCTGAGAACAGAGCAGATATAGAAAACAAAGATACAACTTAAAAGATGGATTTATAAACCCAACACAAACTTTCCTCTTTGAAAAGCATCTTGAAGTACCATAGCAAACCCAGCCCTACTCACTGGTAACTTCTGAGCATCAAATCCCAAAGCTAAATTCTAAAGTAGCGATGAATGCAGGCCTCCTAACAAGATAAATCCTAGAGTGCCAGACCTTTTCAGCGGTGCCCAGGAACAGGACAAGCAGTAATGGCCATAAAATAAAACACAACAAGTTTCACTTCAACATGAGAAAGAACTTTACACTGATGGTGGCAGGGCACTGTATCTGATAGTGGCAGATAGAGGCTGCCCAGGGAGGTCATGGAATCTCCCTCTCTGGAGACATTAAAAATCCACTTGAACACATTCCTATGTAATCTGCTCCAGGTGCCCCTGCCTTGGCAGGGATGTTGGACTGAATCTCCAGAGGTCCCTTCCAACTGTAAACTATTCCATGATTCTGCAAACGAAACAATTTGAATTATGAAAATTACATTAATAGCACTTGTATATATAAAACTGTATTAGTAAAGGAAAACTTCAAGAAAGCTATGGAAGTTATTTTATTCCATAAAGGAAAAACTAAATTGCCTGTGAAGTGAGACTTGCTATTTTACCAGAAGAGCTGTTATAAACATCTTTATTTCCCATGAAATAATCTCATTACACAAAACATGAAAAACCAGAAGACTGCTAGACTTCCTAACAATTATATACATGTTTCTTACCAGAGAGTTGTTTGCACTCGTGAAGCACAGACTTAGAGAACCTCCCTTAAACACCCCAAGTTTCTGCAAAAGAGCTTAGTGAGGCTGTGCTCTGCCACCCCACACCCCACCATCATCAGGGTGCCTTTTGTCCCTCTGTGGAAGCACACGAGTGACTCTTCCTGCCCAGCTGGACCTGCACTCAGCCCAGTATTCCAGGCGGCCCAACAGAGCCTTGTGATTCCCAAAAGAGAACAAAAGGGAGAGATTTCTCTCACACACTTAATTTCTCTGGACAAATCGCTACATAAAAACATGTGCAGCACTTAGAGCAAGATATACTGCAGGAAAAAAATCTGAAAAACCCCAAAATTAAGAATTCAAAGAGAAAAGTTCCTTTTCTCTTCATTCTGCTCAGGCCAGCACTGATTCAGAATTCCTCTGCACATATTGTCCTCTGCAACAGATGGGAAAACTCTCCAGCAGAGCAGCGTTACACATTTCAGCAATTAATTGTAGAGGACAACATGACTCCCATGCATTTCAATTTACCTGCTGAGGAATTTATTCTGACTCGCAATGGATGATGCTCCAATAAAGCCTTGCCTTAGTACCTCACACCACAAGCATCACTCAGTACAGGAAACTGCAGTTTGAAAACTAACACTGCCCTAATAACCAACCCACTCAATCACATCAACTTCCAAAAAAACCCGACTATAACAAAATATTACCATAATAACTTAATGTTTAACAGCAACGCAAGAGCAAACCACCTGAAATTACGAAAACAAGCTTTTCACTCATTCTCTGGAACACCCCAAAATCTCTTTCACACTGCCACAAGACAGATGCAATTAGACTCTGTGCAGCTGCAGCACATACAAATTTGGTTTGGCAGACTGGTTCACCTCGCTCCCTGAACCATCTCTCTCTGTGTGCACTAAGCTCATCTCTCTGCATTGTACCTCCAAGTCCTTCTGCAGCATCACTCTTCCAGTTTTCAACCTCCCCCACCCTTCTAATACAAAACACGCTTCTCCTCACCAAAAAACCAAGGCTTTTGTGCTCTAAAGGACTCAACGTAAAATACGGAGGGATATTCCAATGAGTGATTTTTTTGGAAGTAAGTCATTTAAACAGTACTTATGACAACACCAAGAGCACATGAAAAGCAACATGTCAACTGAGCATGGGACCCAGAACATGATATTTCTGTCAGAGGGAATAATTATACCCAAGGCTGCACTGTTGCTTGTAAAAACCATAATAAAACATGGTATATATTCACTATATCTGATTATGAGAAAAGGTTTTGGGCATAAGATATGTACATATTGAATATAACCCACTCCATGACAGCCCACTTCCCCTTAAAACCAAAAGAAAGTCTGGATTCAGTGCTCTACAAAGCTCTTAGTTCTCAATCACAGACTACCACAAATTTAACACCCCAGTCACTAATATTATTTTATATACTTTAAAGACATATATATATATATATACACTATAAAGACATATATACATCCTAAGCGAGAAATTAAATTGAGTTTAAGGTGGTAGTTTATTGATTCACAAGCCCACAAGACTTACTGAGTCCTTTCAGAAGTTTCTAAACCCTTACCCAGCCTAAGCAGAAACTCCACCTAGACTGGAATAACATGCTCTCAGGATTTTTTTCCCCATTCATAAAAACAGCACAGTTCCTAGCTGGGAAGAGAGTCAAAAGTAGCAGTTTTTCAGACTATTTCTCAGGTTTGTCTGTCAGCTTGTGCCAAGAAAAATTTCACTTAGGCATAAGCAGCCACAGCACCCCAGAAAGAAAGTGGAAAAAAAGCATAACGCCAAACAGTCCAGAGGAAAAACTAAGATTGGTAGAGTCAAATCACAGCCCATTCCCCTGAGAACTGGGCATTAAGAATCTGCTCCAGTTTTAATGAGTCCATACCTGTGCAGGAGAAAGGCCCCACATGAGATCATGAAGACAAAGTAAAAAAACCAAATCCTGCAAAGACAAAGCATAGCCTGGGACCAACATATTGCAGACACTGCCTTCAGAACTTTTCAGCTCTATGCAGCAGATGGCTTAGCTATGCCAAAATACTTCTGAAGTACAAGATGTGTTCATTCATGGAAGTTCTTGTTACTTGATTTTCCCATTTGTCCTCTAGGATCAGGCTGCTGAGGCAGCCCTCTGCCAACAGGCTATTTCTCCTCAGAAAAATACTAGCAGACTGAAGTGGAAAAGCTGACATCATACCTGATAGCTCCAAAATTACACAGGGATTAGCTACCTTGGTCTGTCAAAGAAATATTTTATATACTTTAAAGACAGAAAACAAAACCCCAAACTAAAATAACAACAAAAAAACCCAAAACCACCAACAACAAAAAAATCAAAACTGAAACAACAAACAAACAAACCAACCCACTCAGAAAAACAGGTAAAATGTAAAGAACCAAGGCTAATTTTAAGAAAAATAGTAGTCGTGCTAGGGGAGATAGATGTACTGGTTTAGTTGGCCACTGCCATAAGCTTGCGCAGAAAGCTTTGCACCAAGAAAGAAGTCTGTGAACTGACATCAAACCAGTCAAGATTAAAACACTGGTAGACAGTAATACAAAGAGAGAATGGCAGAGAGAAAGAGAGAGAGAACCCCTGAAAACTACATCTACTACTGGGGTAAGTATCTGCCAAATTTTTTCCCAGTAACTGATAGAAAAACCTTGAATTAAAGCTCCATTCTGCCTGTAATACAGCTTCACTGAATATACTAAACACATTCCAAAAAAATCTAAGCCTTACTTGTATATTGGCAATACCTCATTCAAGACAACACCAATGTTCTTTCATCAAGCCAAAACTAACAACCAACAGTTCAGGATTATTACTGCGAATTCATCAAGAAACCATTCTTGAAAGAATTCGTTACAACATATGTTGTTTTGATTATAAGAAAGACAGAAAAGTGAAAAGGACACTTCCCATTCTGAGGAGAAAAAATAATCTAGTCAGTGGAATTTAATTACTTGCTCTAAATGTAAGTAGTTTTAGTAGTAACATATTGCAGGATGCATTCATTTGAGTATATATACACTGGGGGATTTATTTTTCCTAATGCCTTGAAATCACCGAGTCTCCTGGACATGATGGAAAACTTACAGTGCAGCAAATTCAGAGGACTGAGAAGAAGAGAGAAATGTGAGTTCTCTTTAAAAGGAAAGAAGGTTTTCACATACATTCAGGTTTATTCTTTTGATGGTTTGAAATTTTTCTCCTTAAAATCAACATCCTAGTAGATTCTCATTAGAATGTACATCACATACAAAGGTGAATTATTTTATTATATAAATTTCTAATATGATAGATGCAAAATAATTTTAGAGAATCAGATGACCCACTAATCCATCAGAGTTCACATCTGCACCAGTAGAAGTTCAAATACAGCATTAGAGCAGCAAGACATTTCTGAGAATCTTGACATCTGGTTTCTAAACCCACAAAAAGCTGTTATGGTTATTTTGGCTCAGTTTAAAAACAAACGACTGAACCTCTGCAGCATTCTGGGGAAAAAATGTTTAAAGCTGGTTTATGTGCAAGAGCCTATTGTAACATAGCATTATACATCAGGTTCCCCAGTGACTGCTTCACACAGAAAAGGTTAAATTGTTTAGAGAAACTGCTTTGTAAGATGCTGGAAAATGAACCCATCCTGTTTCTTATTGTAAGCCATTGCCATTCAGACATCATACTACCCTACCAAGACAAATATGAACTTATTTGCATATACCCAGGTGAAATTTTGCACTGAGTAATAATAAACTACAAAGAAATTTTTAAAAAATGCTAATTAGCTTCCACATCCAGCATTCCAGAACACAGTAAAATAGTTCTGTCTAAGAAATAGCTGCATTCCCGTTCTTTCAGCATTCTGCAGCATATGGATGAACAGCCAGGCTGAAGGCAGACTTTGACAGATTTACTGATTTATATACAAGGGGAAAAAATTTTGCTGGTTGCCATTGGAAAAGTTCACATAAAGCACCAAACTGACAGATTGAACTGATTTCTGATAATGAACTGATAAAACAGAATGCCTCTTACAAAGTTGAAATAAAGCTTCTTAACTCTTTGCTTATTCGATTTATCTCACATACACAAAACAGGTTTCTTGCAACATCTACTTTTTCAGGGGCATCTTGAAAGAGTGGCTACAAAAACAATTCTGAAAACATTTCAGGTGGACATGACAACAAAGTCTTAATACAAAAAAAGTGGGCATTCACAGGTTTTATGCCACTGCTCGTAGTTCTCACCTTCCATTTTTTTGGCTATTGGCAAAACAACTAATTTCATTCCAGCTTGGCAATAACCTAAGTAATTACAGTTTTCAAAAAACTGCTGTGTCCTTTTTACAGTTTAATAACCAACCTTAATATAATATTTATATTACCGTGGGCTTTGTCATGATCTGGCTATGCTGCAGTGCTCCCCAATCATTCCAAGACACCATCTCCAGCTTCAAGACTCAACTTCACAGCAACTGTTAAAGAAAAAGCCAGAGGGAAGAACCCCAGCAAACAGAAGGTAGAAAACAGACTGGCTCAGCAGATCTGCGCAGGCCACCAGCTCCACGCTGCTCTTCCTCCCTTGCCCTTCTGTAACACTGGGTGAATTCCTTGTCCACTTGCTCAGGTGTTCAGTTTAGCTGTTGCTCACCTTCTTTTCAGAAATACAATTTTTTTGTATGACATGTAAATGTGAAGTCTAAGAACATATCACACCCAGCAAGACATTTTGCTTTCAGAAGCTGGCTTCTGCTTGTAGGTATAGCCTTCACAACAATTTGTTGCAGAGCAACAATCACTTAGATTTGTCTTCTTTGTCAAGTGACTACGGACATGGTACTCTTTGAACATTCAATAATGAAGGAAAACAAGCCAAAAAAGACAATCTAGAGTCGACACCTCTGCTTTTACAGAAACCTCTCCAGAAAAGAAACCAAGAAATGTAACATACTCCTGTACCATTTAGCACATCCTTGGTATCAGATTCATAGGTTCAATGATGATAAGCAACTTATAGAACACAGGAAGACAGCTTGAGTTGCTGCCCATTTTCTTTTAATCAGAAAGCAACTAGCATTTTGCCAGTTTATAAAGCAGTGCTACCCTTTGACAAGGCAACCTACCTAGGTGATCAAAGGAAGTCAGGTGATGCAACCATTTTGGATTTCACAAAAGCTTTCCACGGTGTCTCTCAGTATCCTTCTGGATAAAATGTCCAGCACACAGCTGGATAAAAACATCATGTGACAGACATCCTCATTAATGACTTGGATGCAAGACTGGAAGGGGCACTGTGCAAGTTCATAGATGATACAACACTGGGAGGAGCTGTTGACTGCCCCTTGAGGGCAGAGAGGCCCTGCAGAGAGACCTCACCAAATGAGCGGTTTGGGCAATCACCAACTGTGTGAAGCTCAACAAGGGCAAGTGCTGGATTCTGTGCCTGGGATGGGGCAACCCTGGATGAACAGGGAGACTGGGGAATGAGATCCTGGAAAGCTGCACCATGGAAAGGGACCTGGGTGCCCAGATCAATGGGAAGTTGAACGTGAGTCAGCAGTGCCCTGGCAGCCAGGAGGGACATCCCTGTCCTGGGGGCACCAGGCACAGCATCGCCAGCCGGGCAAGGGAGGGACTGTCCCACTCTGCTCTGCACTGGGGAGGTATCACCTCGAGTCCTGTGTGCTCATTACTTGGCTCTCTCCAGCAAATAATGAAGAAAATTTACAAAATTAAGTGTCTGTTCTAGTAACCCAATCTTTATTGGCATCCTCTGCTAAAAGGATGCTGCTACATATTGTTTATATCAGAGGCAATGTAAATAAAAATATTTTTAAATAGACACTGACACTTAAGACAGGTTTTTAGTTGCAGACTAGAAATTGAATAAAAAAACTAAGAAATCAAGACAAATGACTGTACCATACAAAGTATAGAACCCATTAATTTTTTTTTTTAATCTATATATAGGAAAAACATCACGATTCAAAGGACCATCACACACCAACTCTGAGATAAGCCAAAGGTACACAATGCACAAATCATGTTTAAGCAGGGAGAAGCCTAACAAGTGACTTCACAGAGAAATGATGCCCTTCTAGCCCAACATGCCTGGAGACCTCAGCATGGTCAGAGGCAGACTGTGACCCCACAGAAAGACCTATGCAAGGCCTGCATGAGCCAGCAAAAAACACCACTGTGAGCCTGACACCTTGGTTATTTCATCCCTGGAGCTGAGTAGCACTTACACAATTCAGTAGCAATCATACCAACTGTTTTGCAGTAGCATTTGTTACACGCTTGAAAGCACGAAAGAAAAATCGTGACTCAGGAAAATGAGGTAAGAAGCAGGCTTTCACAGTTAATGTGTGCTAATTTAATGCACAATAATCTCAGTCTATGATCACATATTTGAATTAAAATGAACCTTCAAGACAACAAATATTCTAAGAAATTTGCATTTTTAGCACAGAAACCAATGGAACTGAGAGTTGCCACTAAATTGCAGAACTGGAAAATCCCATTTTCCTCACTGTAGGTGAAAACAGAAAAAAACGTGGACTTATTCTGAGGAATGTGACTATACAGCCGGAACTAAGAAAAAGAAAATACTTTGGGTAAAACAGTGAGAGAAGTCTTCATACACATTGGAAAATAAGGTTTCAGGGCAGAAAAGGAGCCAAAATCCAAACCTGAAAATAGGAAGTTATAAAACTTATTTTCAGATTCATCTATATATGTTACTACCCAGCCAAAGTGGAAGCACGGAACCAATAAAATTCACAGTTCATCTTTACAGTGTTACATACAACTTTCCTCATTATTTACTCATAAAATTAAAGAAGAAAAAAATGGTATGCCAGCAATGTAAGCAATTGAATTAATTCAAGCGTCACAAGTAACTCTTTGTTTAAAAAAAACCAATTAACAACAACAAAAAAAAAAAAAAACAACAAAAAAACCAAACAAAAACAATCCAGGCAACACAAGAAAACATGGAACCTCCATCTTTTTGATGTTCTGCAGCATTGCCATGTCCTTCTCGTTTTTTGAATTCTTCACTAGAGTCAACTTTACAGATGTTCACAGATCAACAACTGTTGATGCAGCACAAGGATTAGAGAAAACACATCCAACACAACAAATATGATATCCAAACAGGAAGTCTTCACATTTGTATTGATCTTCCCTGTTTATACAGAGTTGTTCACATGCCTCTAAGGAAAAGTAGGTCCTTTCAATGAAGAATATTTGATGAGAAGCTTTCTTATTCTTTACTCCTTTTATAAAAGCTTGGTTATAAACTCCTGTGTTTCACAGTTCTCTGCTTTATACACAAGACTTCTCCTTTGCTGAAATCACATTTCCAAGAAACTTACTCTACTGATTCCTCATTGAAATAAAATTGTTATTCCACCAAAGGTTGACCAGTTTTGGAGGAAAAAAAATACATCATTAAAACATAGCAAATGTTTCCATATCATGTTCTCCGCTTTTTACAAGTACCTTATTAAATGGCCATGTTGGACAGGTAGGAGCAAAAACCAGTAACTCCAGCTACAGTTTCAGGCAGCTGATGTAATATACAGATTGTAACCTGAAGCACTGCTAGGCTGGTGACATTTTGGTGAGGAACCATGATATAAAGAAGCAGTAGGCTGAAAACTATATTGATTAAATAAGACAAGAGGGGAAAAAAAAAGAAAACAGAGAAATGAGGAGGCACCCAAGGAAACAGCAGAACTCGCATCCTCTTAACTCTTGCAGCTGAGATTTGTAGGATCATTCAATTAGTTTTTTTTCTCTTACTGTGTTTCTTTTAGGTTTATAACTTCTATTCAAGTGATTAAACACTGCAGTTCTTTAAAAGCCATTTTACAAACTTTTTCATTACTCAGAGGCTGTACAAAATAGTATTAAAAAAATAAGATGACAAAGCAGGATGAGCCAACAAGTGGATTAAACAAGGAATGGACATCCTCGATCTTAATCCTATTTGAACTTTCATGTCTGGTGAACGATGAGAAAACTATCAGCTTTGGGCCTGGCAACTGCTGTATCAATGTCTGCTACCAGCATTAGCACTGAATCCCTCTGTGACTGTGGAACAGTTTAAGGACTTCAACAATATGATTACAGCCTTTAATTTTCGCCTGCAACTGTATGATTAAGTTTAATAAAACTGTGGTCTACTCTGTGACTCATATTCTCGTGTCATCATGAACATTTGTTGCACTAGACACATAACATGCCCATCTCGTATGTGGAAAATTAAGGTAACATTTCACTCTCACAGCACTCCCTTATTGCAAAGCATTGCAATACAGAAGAACATCATGAAAATGAAGCTGTAAGTGTTTATAAAGCACTTGGAGATTTTTGGATAAAAGATATTATAATTAAAAATTACTCTAAACTAGTGGGAGGCTTTTTGCACCTTTCCCTAACAGAGCTCGTGCCCCCGCACATAGCACCACCACTACAATGCTCCTGCAGAGGCAGAATCTAAGCTAATTCCAAAGTTCAGCCCTGCCTGAAGCTATGAATCTGAAACTCTTGCAGCTGAGGAAATTCAGCTCTTTTATGTAACTAAGACTGAAACACACTAAATCTGAAGCTTTCAGACTCAGATTAGATGAGGAATCAATGTGGTAACCCTTCAGGTGAGCTTAAAATGTATTGCTACCATAACTTTTTTATAATTTCAAACAATAAGTACTTGCAGAAAAAATACCATGAATAAGCAGTAAGAAAAGTTACTGAGACATTCAAATAAAAAAAATTGTGAGCACCTGTTCACAAGATTTTTCTTATCATCTGGCATTTTTATTACTTGTGAGTCAAGTTAAAAAAGCCCAGAAAGCTTTGCTGAAATAATTTTTCATGTATACAGCAATCATTTCATACAACAGAAAAGCTATATTTCATGTTTTAAAGCCCACTACATCTGAAATTCCATGCACAAGTTGTAATGGTCTCTACACTGAAAGTAAAAAGGTTTTAAGGCAGCACTGACATCAACAATTTATTGCACAGCTAATCATATGTATATTATGTTTTGTCCTAAAAAGACACAACTCTAAAATGAGACTCCTGGCATTACTGAACATGGGGAGGACAGCAATAACTATAAAAATAACCGTTACACACACCAGCTGTTGCATAATTTGGGAGCATCAGAAGTTATCCCCCGTGTTTATCATCAAAAGAGGTGTCTGGAATAAAAGCAACTTCAGGAATCAGTTCAATGAAGACCTTACAGGCAACTGAAAGTGAATGGGGAAGTTGATCTTTCACACCTTTACCAGAATTACAGAGTGGGTTGGGTTGGAAGAGACCTTTAAAAGTTGTCTGGCCCAACCCCTTCGCAATGAGGAGGGTATCTTCAACTGGATCAGATTGCTCAGACCCCATCCAACTTGGCCTACAGTATTTCCAGGGACGGGGGCATCCACAGCTTCCCTGGATAACCTGTTCTGGTGTTTCACCACCCTTATAGCATCTATTTCTTATATACAACCTAAATTAAAGCTCTTTTAGCTTAAAGCCATTATCTCTTTTCCTATCACAACAGGCCCTGCTAAAAAGTCTGTCCCCATTGTTCCTTAGGCCTCCCTTCTGTACTGAAAAGCTGCAATGAGGTGTCCCTGGAACCTTCCCATCTCCAAGCTGAACAACCCCAGCTCTCTCAGCCTGTCACCATAGCAAAGAATCCTACAGCCCCCTGAGCATCTTTGTGGCCTCCTCTGGACTCGCTCCAACAGGTCCATGTCCTTCCTAAGCTGGGGGGCCCTGAGCTGGACACAGCACTCCAGGTGGCATCTCTCACAAGAGCAGAGCAGAAGCTCAAAACCAGAGCAATGACTTGATAACGTCATGATACCTAAGGCCACACATTAAGGTAACTTCACTGGATACCTGGTTATGAAGCATTGTTCAACTGTGGCAAGTTTATAAATGCATGTTTGACACAGGTAATCTAGATGCAAAAATCAGAAAATCCACCCAAGACAAAAGACAATGATTTACATCAGTCAGCTGGTAAGACTTCACCACATAAAACTGTGGCAGTTCCAACTAGCCCTTTTTTCCCCCTTCTACTGAACATGCAAAACTTGCAGAACAACCTTCAGCTTTTACACCAAAGTAAAAGTACTAAGTTTCAGGCAGCCAGTCTCCCTCCTTACTTTTTTGGTTGGCCAAAACAGGGAAACTGCCTGTCTTCATAATCTTTATTGACAAATGAAACCTAACCTGAAAAAAGCTAAAGCATCCCTTCCCAACAGCCTTCTAAATGTTGCATACAACAGGGAAAGTAAGCTGCTGTGCTGAATACAGAACTAAAAAAACCCCAACCAAACCCATATATGTCTTTTACAATTACATAACATTACATTCAGTCTCTAAAAAAAAAAAAAAAAACCCACAAAACAAACAAACCAACAAAAAAACACTCCACGCAAAAACCTGGCAGATTTTACAAATATTATCTCCCTCCCTTTGCCATCTAAATAGGAAGGACAAGCAGTAAAAAACCAGCAATTATTTCAAAACACGTATAATTTTGAACATATTAACACCTGACAGAATCACAGAACAAGCTGGGTTGGAAGGGATCTTTAAAGGACATCTGGTCCAACCCCCCTGCTGTGGGCAGGGGCATCTTTCACTGGATCCGGTTGCTCAATAGATTTCCCTATTTTAAGCATTAAATTCTCTCCTAGCCTTGACTGAGTCTCTCATGCTTTTTCAGAGCGTATTATTGCTGCCAGTGGTTGCATAAGAGAATTACTGAGATTTTCAGAAATGCCAGCAGAAGTAAAAAACATAACCTTAGGAACAAAACAGAAATTCAATTATCTGCAACTATTCCCAGATACGTTATTTTCCACAAGCAATAATCTGGAAATATTTTTAATTCTAAGGTCTACCCGCTAAAGCAAAACTCCATTTAAAAACAAGTATTATGTATTTGTACAACTTCAAGTATTTTTAAATACACAACTCACTTCCTACAACATCTGGCAGATAAAAACCAGGTGAGTAATATAAGGGGCCTCAATACAATTCAGCATTTGTAAAGTTCCTTCCATCTTCGTCTAAAAAAAAAAAAAAAAAAAGAAGAAAAGATCAGTTAGACTCCAAACAGAGAGTTCTGCTGCGAGTCTAACGCAGGCCCTCTAGCAGCGAGATTATGTGATTATTTCTGGATGCCGCAGTCATGTGGTTGCACAGCAAAGCTTTTGTCGGAAACATGACACAATCCCATTGCACTCAAACTGCTGGCAGCAACGCGCCCGACTGCATTTCCCTAAAACACACCCACAGTGACAGTAAAGAAATAACAGCTTTTCAGTGCTACGGCCTCAACTAGTCAGGGAGTTTTTATTCCCCACTGCAGTAAGTCTAGAGGCTCCTCTCTCATTTTTCACTGGGTGTGAGTTCATGATTATCTACCCCAAAAGGCATCTACCTGGATATGGCATCTATTCAGTGTTAGCCCTTCTATCAGACAGATACGTCTTTCAAACATTATCATATAGTCTCTCTTTGTACTTTTCAGAAAAACACCAGACTTGCTAAAAACATTTCACTGGATTACATATCAAAGACCAACCCATTGTTTAGCTTTATTTAACTAATTCTGCCTCTCAAGCTGTCTTAAACTCAGAATATTTCCACATTCAAGTACAACAGTTAAAGCATATACAACATACGAGCCTCTAGGTAAGACAACTCCCGTAAAAACTGAGTACAAAATTAAGTATGTTAGATGTTAAATAACAAAATACATTTATAATAGAACAGACTGTGGAAATTCACATATTTAGCTCCTATCACATGACTCATCACTAGTTTCCTTTTACCTATAAATATGACATACTCACTGCCAGGTACACTGAGTACTGGAAAACACAATCTAATTAACTGACTTCAGGATAATAGGCATTTGACCATAAAAAAAAAATCAAATCTTGTAATTCAATACTTGCATGGTGTATTTTTGCAGCAGTTAAATTCTCCTTCTGAAAGCTCATAGGAGTAACACTCAGCAATCAAAACCAATTCCTGTCCAACAAAATAAAGCAAAATGCTATTAAACACAAAACCTCATATTAAAAGTCACTGAAACATATAGCCACCATAGAAGTACTCCAGAATACCTGGGAAAGAAACTCCTATTCCCCGATTCAAACCAACTCCTTTAACCTCAGGAGTGAGCCTTTCTGTGTCTATGAACACAGCTTACTCATTTTCTGGGGGACTTAAAGCAAGGGCACAGTTCTATCACAGACACTACAGCCCTACTACAAGAAAGTTCCTCAGCTGTGGCTGTAACACCCAGCAGTGAGGCTCTAGGCTGGAAGTGGAGTCAGGAGGGATTTGCAAACTATAATTCTAACACAGAACTTATATTCCAGACTCTGCCAATTCCTGCAAAAAAAAATTAAGTCATATTGGCAAAAAACATTCTTTGCCAGATTTGTGTGAGCCAAATTGAAGGCCATACACTGCACCAGCTCAACTCTTCCCCTGAAAACCTCCCCAAACATTTTATATCTTTTTTTCTGATATTTGTTAGAACGCAAAGTATGTGATTTCATCCCATCGCAGACAACATCCCCAGGACATCCAGGCTTTGCTGGTGTACCTGGCTGAACTCAGCGCTTGTCTGAATGCAGGAGCTCAGAATAGCACAGGGGGTGAGGCAGAGTTTAATGCACACTCCACTACAGCTGAATGCAGGAGCAGCAATCCAGTTTTTTCCCTGGGAACACACTAAATGAGCCAAGCTGTAACTTGCAATTGGATAATGACTTCAAAGTTAAAACCTTTCAAGTTAAAAATATGCCACAAAAAGCATCTTATTATTTTGACCTGTTTACAATAAACCACAAAGTAATAAAAATATTTTTAAAACAGACTCATGCAGTTTGAGAAACATTTTTTTCCCAGTAAGATGAAATAATACGTGAGAGAGGAAGAAAAGAAACAGGTAGGACGAAAACCAAGACTGTTGCATTTTGAGAAAAGTGACCACATGTACCGACGCATCATTAAATATAAAAGTTCCCTTAACATTTTTAGGATGGACTGTGTTTTTAAATCCAAATTTTTTCATATACTTTGCAACTGATGCCCACACTATCTTAATTCTTACACCTTCTAAGATTTTTCTCCCACTGTAATTACATGAGTGAACTAAAGCTTCTTTATATCACTTCCTGACTTGCTGCTAGTACCTTGCTAAGTTGTCAAATAGAGTTTAGGTATTTACTGTGCATTTCAAAGGCTTTCAACTTGGAGTCTAACACCCAAATCCACTGACATGACATTTTGTAAAACTCATTCTGAACTGAAACACAAATCTGAAGATACAGCCCCTCAAAGCAGGTCACCATGGAGTCTCAGGCAGAACTCTTTGAGAGAGGGAGAACTAATGCTGACTGGGGGCATACACACCATTTTGAAAGAGAACGACAAAGAGCAGGCGGGACAATCTATTGGACAATCTAAGGTACTTTTCAGGGCTGGATATTAATATTCTACTCAGCATCTTAAGGTGCCCTCAATTACACACACTTTGAAAAAAAATAACAAGTACAGCATTAATAAACCTGCCTGAGATTACAGATTAAGTGATTTTTTTTTTCATCAATATGTAAAAGGTATTGACAGCAAACAGCTGAAACAGATGAAAAATGTTTATGGTGTTGTTTAGCTATTATGGACTCACTTGACGAGCAGATTAGTTCTGTGTGACTCTCAGCCCTTCCCATCAGAGCCCTGTAACCACCCTGTTTGCCAACCAGTAGCAGACAGAATAAATCTAAACCAAACAAGTTTATTTCAGACTTCCTTTTCTCACTTTCAGTAATTTCTCTTGACTTAGCTTCTACCAGACTAATTCAGCTATTTAATTCCAGGACTTCATGGCTATAGAATTGCATTTACATCTTGTAAATATACAATTTTAACATCACTGAGCATACATCTCTAATTACGCTGATATGTAGCAATATGATACCACAAGTCTCCCTAGAAAAAATGATGAAGCTGCATCTGGTTCATTTTAAAGGGAATTTGAACAGAACACTAAAATGCATCAAGTATCCTATTTATCTCAGGTGTTAAGATACTGAATGAAGATGAACTGCATTCTGAATTAAACATTTATCTGATGACCTAGTAATTTTATTTACTGTTGAATGTGCTCACCAAATTTAACTTTTAATTTTCCCCATATCAAAGTAGGTCTGATACATCTGTTTATAGCTTAATGCATTTGCTTACTCATGCAGAAAAAGAGCTCTACAGTCAGATTATATCAATTTGCTCACAAGACATAGCCTGTAATTAATAATACCCTACACTGACAAGTCAATACAACAATCTTCCATTCTGTAACTCTCACTCCATAAATACAGGTTACAAAGACACAGCATTCTAAAGAAACAAACTCCAAAACCTCAAGCACAGTCTCTCCAATAGTTTGTTAACTCATTCAGCTGAGCACAAAACAGTCTGACAGTCACCAAGTGACAACTGCTCACTACATAAACTCTTCCAAAAAGCAACAGCAGATACCACCAGCATCAACTTCTTCCAAAGAAACCAAAACAAACTGAAACCAACCAAACATGCCTCACTTTGTTGTTTTCTTTCCAGTTTAAAAGCCTGTCTTGTACCTTCAACACCACCAGCCTGATCAGGACTAGGGCTGGGGAGCACAGAACAGGTGATCACCCATACTGGTTTCTATCACATGTATCCTCACCAGCTACACCAACCCCCTCAAGGATGCTTAAATATCCTTTATCTTGCAACTTTCCTGGTAAATCCCAGCCTCTGAGTAGCAGACTACATCACCTTACTCCATAGAACAGGTCTGGCCTCACATTCATCCTCGGTCTGCAGCAGCTTTTTGAGCCTATTCAGTACCAGTCGTCCAGAGAAGGAGTTCGAAGTGAGTTGATTCCAGACAGCTGCTGAATGCCCACTTGGCCACTAGCCCACTTCCCCTCTCCCATGGGATTAAGTGAAAAATAGAAGGAAGGTAAAAAGACCCATGGATCAAGATGATGACAGTTTAATCATAGCATAAAGGAATTCTTTCACTACTCTCCATCTGCAGACAGATGCCCAGTGGCTTCCTAGGAAGAGACGCCTCAGCACAGGTAACACTTGACTGTGAAGACAAGTATCATAGCCAGAAACATCCTTTCCCTTGCTCCTCTTTTACCTGAGTTTTCGCTACTGAGCACAGCATCAATTAGCATGGCTTTTAACATCTCTTTGGTCAGTTGAGGTCAGTTGTCCCAGCTGTGTCCCCTCATAATCTCATGGCCAGCACCGTTTTAGCCACCAGTGTGACACAGCCCCATAAAGGCTGCTATGCAGACAGAAAACTTCATAACACCACCCCAGCACAGCATTACTACAAGATTTCTCTGAGATTCCAAGTGTAGGACTTTTTTCTTCAGTCCCAGGATCCTGGCTACAAAATCACTTCCCATTAATATCCTGAAAAACAAAAGAACAGGATGGGGACCTTTAAAAGGGTCTCCTCATCTTTGGAGGCATTTTCAGACGTTTTTTAACATGTTCATGGTGCATAACTTTCTCAGCTAGAAGTCAGTGACATTCCTGAAGTCACTTCACGTCCTGCCCACCACAGACCAGAGGACCCACAAACGGCAGAGGCAGACATGAGACAAAAAGGCTCACAGGAGCAACCAATGACTTGCAACATGTAGGGTTTGTTTTGCTGGAGGAGTTGTTGCTTACTTAGCTTAAAAAAACCCCACAAAGCTGTACAGCAAATTCATCACAAGATACATAGGCATTATTAGGCAGAAGGCAGAAGAGGAAGAGGAACGCATGCCTTTTTTCTATTTTCCTTTTTTTTTTAATCTTAATGCTTCTTCTTTGGACAGCAAGGGTACAGTGAATGTGTATTAATCTGGTTGTCTTTTAGGTGCTCATTGGTGCTGCACTGAAAACGCTGAAAACAGTTTGCACAAGCATTTCTTGGCTGAAGGAGGTAAATATCTGACAGTCTGATGTACACAGTCAGCCTGACTTGGTTAAGCACAGGTTACCCAAAACCATTTTATTACTCAGATTCAATTACCCGGAACACAGTTACTGTCTCTAAGCACCTGTTGAATAGCAGCTATTCTAAACTTGTATTCAGTACTGAACCCATGTGTTAATGCTTCCTTCATGATAGAAGGAACGCAGAGAATCAACCATCTGTAACATTCAAATTCGGAGTTTTGCATATATTTTAAAGAGTTACCTTATTGTGACTGTCTCCATAAGTTAACACCCTTCTGTATTATTCTGTTAACACCCTTCTGTATTATTATTTTGTGTAATAATTAAACACAAAACTTGGAAGAGTTTAGGCACCATTTAAGATCAGAATTAATGAACATTTTACTACAAATCTGGGAGAGATTCAAATTTCAAATTAATCACACTGTCTGTTGCTAATACTCCAGTTAAACCACGACAGTTACATTCAAGATTCTGCAATCAGCTGCCATATAGCTAATTCCCATGATTTTCAGTTAAAGTGGATTTGGAAGAGAATTCTTCAAACCAAACTGGCAACTATCTGCTACATAAACTAACCAACTTTAGTCAGGTTTCATTATGATGGACACTAAAGATGACGAACAAGGGGAGGAGACTCCTGCTTTTTTATAATGTACCTTTGCATCTTTTGTTTTCTTCCATAGAACTGTGAAACCCCAAAGAAGACAAACTATAAGATGACAGGACATCATTCTAAATAAACTTTGTCAGGATGCTTTTTCTTTGTTAAATTCTGCTTAGCTAATGACAACCTATTCCCCACCATTTCTTCCTTGAGCCATTACCATAATAAAACTTGGTGACATTTAGCACCAATGAAACACATCTGCTAACACATAGACAGCTAGTATCTTTGACAGCCTAATTTTCATCAAGGACAGGAGAAGAAATGGTCTCTTGCTAACACTACATCTATCACAAATGAGATCAGCCTGTGCTTTTCATTATTCGACACGGATTACATTTGGAAAGGAAAATGTACTGCTGCATTAATACATCTCACTGTGCAAAACATCATTTGCAATTGTACAAGTTTGAAGGCGGAAAGAAGTACGTAAGGGAAAGGGATTTCTTTAGGGAAATCAGGAAATGGCTGAAAGATGACTCAAACTGATGAACTCAGATTTGTAACTTTCTTCTTATGTATAAATTAGAATAGACAATTCAAATTTCAGTTGTATGTTTAAATATCTGGAAGAGATGAAGATAAAAACCTGGAAGAGATGAAGATATACATTGTAGCTTGTAACAACTGGTCATCATCCTAGCACTGTATGTTTACAAACTCCAAAGGTACTACAAACGTTACAGTAGAAGAGACAAATCTTCACAGAAGCGACAGCAAAGCCCCAGAGCCAAGTTTGTATATAGAAAGATAAGAGCTATGTAAATTCCATACAGTTCTACAGAGAAAACAAAAAACATATTAAGAAGTGAAAGAAAATAGATCTATTGCACATTCTGCCATTCTGCTACCACAAGAGGCTGAGCAACCCCATCCTGCTTCACCCAGCTCTGGGGTAGGAGCAGTGCCAAGCTCCCCTTCACATCCACTGAGTATCCTGTGACTGCCACAAGAATATCACATGCATTACGAACAAAACAAGAAAAAAACCAAAAGAACACCAAAACAAAACGAACAAAAAAACCCCACTCATAAAACAACAGCAACCTAACAAACACAAAGAGATTAAAGACTTCACATTTCCCTCCTTATCTCCATGTATAGATCCCTGAGCATATCTACAAGGAGCATGTTAACTGAATAAATTTATTCACGTTAACATAGATTTCAGAATAGTTATGATAGAGGAAGCAGGATTTTCTTTCCCCTCATGCATTGATAGCATTATTACCATACTTCAATTACAAAACTATCTGCAGCTCATTTTCAAGGAGCCAAGTATTAAAGATTTGAAAATACTGACCTAAGTCTTGATTATATTGAAACAGTAACAAATAAAATAAAGCATGGTCATACATAAAGAGGCTATTTCAGTGCAAGCATGTGATTAACAGCTTATTTTGTTTGCAGGCTACTGTATCCTGTGGCCTCTGCATAAGTTGCTGCTGAACTTCCAGATTCCCCCTTAGTAAGTTTAACCTTGCATTTCAATGCACTGTGCCAGAACTCACTATGAGGCAAGCAAAAATACTGTGCTGCTTTATAAATCAGTTCTTCATGGACAACAGTGGCAATAAAAGCCCACTAAGAAAACTGATGTGAGGATAAATGCATTTTTAAAAGCCCAAACACCTTTAAATCCCCTTTAAAGGGACCACAAACAACACAAATTCATATTACTCTGTTTAGTTCAGCTTCAGAATCATCCTTCATGCCTATTCACAAGAAAAAAGCTAAATAAAGGATGGTTGAGCTCTCTTTTATCTTCTTTTCCTACAGCCTTAGTGGACACTAAAGAACACAAAGCACATTTACACAAAATCTCTACGCCTCTTTGCATGGAGAAAAAAAAATAAGAGAAAGGAGTAACTACAGAAAATATGATGTATTAGAGTAGAATACAGAAGGGAAAAAAACCAAAACCAAACTAACTTCTGATGAAAGTACATCCTGTCCTCTTGGAGCCTCTGCACTTACACCAGCTGAAACGGTCTGGTCCTTTTTCAATCTGAACACAGACTTGCTTTAGTGGCTGACACTCCACAAAACAACCCCAGAATAAAGGAGATGTATCAGGATGGTAAATGTCATTAAAGCAAAAAAGAAGGATGAGAGACAAAACAGGAAAATATTTCTAGCCATTTCTGGTACCAAACAGTTCAAGTGAAATTTTCCATTCTTTAAGTCACCAACTGTTTCAATTTCCTCCTAAGACATCTCATCCCTTCTCTCACACAACAGTTTCTCTAGATTAGCAAATCACAAAAGGTCAAGAAGAAATGTAGCATCCTTGGTGTCCTGAAAAAAAATTTGATATAAAATTGAAAAAGAAAAACCAAAACATGCTGTCCTATTTGGAATTTCCTTCAGTCCAGTAATAGCCTGAGTTCTTACTACTGATTTGAAATTATCCTTACGCCAGTATGGTATAGAACAGTAGATCTGAGCAACTTTTAAGCAAATATACTCTAGTTTTGTATTTCCAAAGTTTTAATTACATGAAACATTGAAATTTTTTATGACTTACATCGCTGTCAGACTTGATTTACATGCCAAAATTCTCCTAGTACTTACGAATATGCAAATCATTTTACTTATTCAAGTATGTACGTGAATCTGGAATTATGTGAACCAGGCATAGGGGATCTATGACAATCACTTGCGGATTCAAAACATGAATATTCAATGTTGTGACTCTATTTTGCAATGTTTGTAAGATACATGTTCCTTACTGAAGAACTAAATATTCTCCTGTTTCATATTCTTACATAATTACCAGATAACAATTACCAGAGTTTATCAGAATTTGGGGTTTTTTCTAAATGGATTTTTAAACTAGCAAATGCTGACACTGCTTTTTGGTGCATGTTCTCATTGAATAGCATGTAATATATGCCATTTGAACTTTTAAATTTTTAGCCTTACAGTTTAAATTACTGGCCTTCAAAAGCCTCCATGTGGATTTGTAAGTGCTGTCTGAAGAATTCACTTGAGCAGCTTTAAAATACTCAGAAGGAGACAGCACAACATCTGTCCCTGACAAGCTGCTGAAAACCAGGCAGGAAGCCAAGCACTCCCCAAAGTTCCAGCCCAGCAAAATCAGGCAGTCTTGAACAGCTGTAAAGCAAGAACTGCTTTTAACATTAAATCAAAGAAATCAAAGCCTGTGAGAAGCATGCAGCAGTCATTCCTTGAAGTTTACCAAAGAAATGAGAGGCAAAGCTTAACTTGCCCATATCAACATATTACAGCTTATTACTATTTCACTGATGAAGTTGTTTCCGTGTCTTTTAAAATTACATTAGATTTTAAACACAGGGAAGGCTTCATTGCTTTGCAAAACTAAACAAATCCCCCTCTGTGGACTTTATTATGCAAATTCACAGGAGAAAATAGAGGGAGCAAAACAGTAGAAGAAAAAGAACACCACAAACTAGACTTTAGGATGCTTTTGTTCATTAGGTTCATGTCCTGAGCCTTCCCATAGATTTCAACTGTCTTTTGGGGGGTTGTTTTGCTCTTAAAGAAACACGAATGAAAACTGTAACAACAAAAACTACAGAACAGATAGAGTGAAAAAGGCTTGTAAGGTCAAACAGAGATAAGCAGAGGTCCAAAGAGGTGAAAGAAAGAAACAAAAAAGGTATTGGGAATTCTGAAAGTGGAATTCTAAAAGGAAATTCTAAATGATACTTAACTCCTGGTGAAAGCAGAAAGATAAAAATGAACAAACAAGAAAATCAGTCTGTTTTATTACTTAAAAGTATGTCAGAATGTTTCAAGAAGAGAATAAAAGTATCAACTCTTTCAAGATCAAAAAGAAAACTCACAAAGCCTTTTCTAGCAATAAGAAGTACAACTAACATGGGTTTAAACATATTGCATTAAAAAAATCTCAGAGCATGAATTCTTGAGCTACAAAATAAATCTTGAGCAAAATTTTGCCTAAACACATGCAGTCTCACGTTTTAAGTAACTCAAAACAGTGCTCATCCATACACTTTTTCTTCTGTATAGTAGATTTACCTACGTTTTTCCTTTTTCTGCCTTCTTTCAGAACCATGCAAGATTGAAGTCAAGTAAAAAAGAAAAACTATAAATCACACAACCTTCAATTGCCTTCTGGTTTTAGGCATGATATCATGCATTAGGCTGCACGACAGTCAAGAGGTGATGCACAGGAGAGGCTCGGGGTCGCTGGGCTACCTGGGAGCTGTCACAGGACCAGTGAGCCTGCCCGTGCTGCAGGTCAGATGCACGGCTGGCATCACACAGGGTCAGTGAGAACAGCTATCACAGCCCAGCTAAACAGGAGTGCAAAGCAGAAGCCACGTGAGTGACCCTGATATTCAAAATGCAGGGACACAAGAAGTCTGCGAATCTACAAACCTGACTCTGTGGAAGAAGATCACTCTGGGAAGAGCCGAGAGAGGAACTGAAGGAGACCCCTGCAAGGCTGGGCTGTTGACAAGTGCAGTGAACAGGTCTGGCACCTTTAATTATTAGAACCATACAGTAAAGTACTTTTCAGACACACACCCTGACTTCCTATTTACTTCCTGGTGCTTTCCAAGCACTGACAGAGTCCTGTCCCATTACTTGTCCATGCTGCAGTAACAGGGTGAAGTGAGGTGTTCAAACTGGAGCTTCCAAAATGCAAATGCCTAGTGACAGGCAGCATGCTCAGAAGGAACTTGCATGGAGTAATTACCTTCCCTGTCAGCCTAAAACAAGTCAAGCATCACCTTTCAAAAACCATATGAGCCCACCAACTTTTATTGCTCTTTTTTGTTCTTGTTACCTTTCATTTTTTTAAGATTATGTGATACTTAAAAAGCTGCTCCATTGTTGTTCTGAATATTCTTCCTTGGTTTTATTTTCATCATGAAAGTTTGTTATTGAAAATTTCATACTTACCCTTGTCTGGGTATTTGAGTAAAAGAAAACCAGCTAAATTTTACTTATACCATTCAAAATAAAAATGGAAAGGCTTATCCAAGCTTACTGACAGTTTGAAGAAAAGTAGAACTACTAGATTATCAGAGGGACAGAGGAGTGATTTCACATTAAATATAAGAATCATCTAATTTAACTTGTGGCTGCCATGCAATGATGTTCTGGAGTACAACTCTTCTGAACATCACTCACCTTCAAGTCAAATTATTTGTCTTAGAGTGCCATGGGAAACAAAACAGCCTTGAAATGCTGCAGTGAAAATAAAAATAGCATCCATAGCTTTCCCTCCAATACAGCAGATATTGACAAACTAATTTTTTCCATTATTCTTCACAGGTTTGCACTTAATCTATTTTTTAACATCAGTTGTTCTAGGAACCAGGCCTATACCAATGCTGAGAAAGAACTGAAGCCACAACAGGCAGCGTTCAATCCTGCTCAGAGAAAACACAAGTTAAAATTGTCTTAAAAACCTAATGAAAAAAATCCCAGAATTCATACCAGAAGCTTCTTTGGCAAAGTGGGATTTAAATGGCACATTTTCCTCCAACGGCAGCTACATACAATGGGATACTCCAATTGGCCATACAAGCTATGATTTTCTTTCATTTAGATCTAACTTAAATTACAATAAGTATGTTTTCATAAGTTGCTTTAGAGAGCTGCAATTAGACTATTCAAACATCATCCTAAAGCAACATAACTGAAATATTAAACTCCGCAAAACTAGTAATTTTCACAAATAATAACTCATCCAAGATTAGCAAAGGGGACTCTTTCTCCAACCCATCTTGCTGCTGGTTTTAGAAATTCTGTATCAGGTTTTCAGGGACTGGTGGAAGGAGTGGCTGAGTGAGCAAACAGAAACCACAAAGAAATATTTGGAAGACATTTCTCATTTAAAAACACACAGGTGTGCCACCAGGGATAAGGACACTTGGGATCAATGGTCTGCAATGCACACAAAGAGCTCACGCTCAGTTGTTGTGCTTTGCTACCTTAAGGTTTAGGCTTTATGAGTAAAATGCTGATGGGAACTTACAACTTGTGTATTTATCCATCAAAAGACCTAAACTCTTGTCCATCCATGAAACATGATGATTAACTATCACCATCTATCATCATCTTGCAGCCTCCAAAACTTGGTACAAATCAACATATGGGTAGGACTGCAAAGCAGTCTGTTTGCTTCTTTTGAAACAGCATTTAACAAAATTACTTGGACAGAGTGTGGCTTCTATGAAGTGCATAATGGTGGTATCTGAATACCAGTATTACCAGTATGATACAAGATGCTACAGAATCTTAACTGTTTCAAAGAAAAAAAAAACCAAAACCACAAGCACAAAACTTCATAAATATTTGTAGCTAGACTAAGGAAGATGAAAAGGGCTAAGATAAAATTCCTACTCAGACACCTAGGCTCCACAAATGTTTTGTGTTTATTTGTTTAAGAAAAAGGAAATAAGCAAAATTATAAGCAAGGTCTTCTGTTACTCAACAGATCTGCCAGCAGCTGCAGCATTCCCTTTGCCCTCAACTTCACCCAGGTGATGTTCCATAACTCTGGTTATGAAAACACGGAATAAATTCTCTCTCCCAGCCAAGAGTTCTCATCTCTCACCTCTCCAGGATGTCCTTTTCTCTCCCAACTTACCGTCCATCTCAACACTGCTGTGCATTGATCTGAACTTTCTGCATATTCGGAGGGAGAAAGAACTTCAGTATTTTTACATATAAACTGGGGAACGAGATATGCTTAGCATGCTAATTAATCCCAGAAGCAGTTAGCTACAGCCAAAGTTTTTATGATTACACTGCAGGAGAAAAAAAACCAACAAGGAGTTCTTGTCAGGGAGCAGCAGGGAGGTAAGCTGAGAACACAAGCTGGGTATTACTGTCCAGCTGCAGAGCTGACCTTTCAATATTAAACAAAACCTCCTACATATGCTGGAATTAGGTGGGGTAGGTGGCTCAGGCAGGAAAACAAAGAAAATGAAGGAAGTAACTTACGTGCCTGTCATAATAGGGAAGAGGGAGACAGTGGAAAGCAGTTCCATGTAAGTATACATGGTCACAGTAACCAGTCCGGGTACTTAGACTGACCACATGAATTGAAATGGAAAATGAAAAAAAAAATATTTGGAGAAGTCAATTAAATGAATGAATTAAGAGACAAATATGGCAGCAGTCTGCTCAATGTGTACAGGAGCACTGTACCACACTGATCCCAAGTCCAAAGCATTTGGAGAAAAGGACACACAGATTAGAGGCAAAGTCTGTGCAGGGTCTGAAATGGCAAAGCCAAGAGACTTGAGGAGAAAAATCAGGATGGATGGCAGGACTATCCGAAGAAAGATCAAGAAACATGGCAAGCAAGACCTACTGTAGAAAAACACCTAGGAGGTGCTGGACACATGTTGAACTCGAACTGAAATGCTCAAGAAGATTTTTTCAGTGTAGTGAGTTTATGCACTCATCCTCTACTCAAGACAGAGAAAGCTACAGGGAACAAACAACAAAAGCAAGGACATCATCTTCCTTTCTAGGTCACCCCCAGCACTCCCATCCAGCACAGCATCATCCTGTTGCAGCTACACTTTGAGACATCTCCCAAATCTGAGCTCTAGATCTTTCTAGAAGGTGGCACAGCTGCCTGCCATCTCTTTGTTAACCGGGCTCACACCTGCAAAAGCTCCCAGCAAATCCTGCATCCGCCTCTCTGAGCCAGCCAAACTCCGGGATGGGAATGGGCCTCCTCTGATGGCTCTCCCAGCAGCTTGGGATGGGTGTGTCAGCACCACGTTCTCCTGCTGAACAGGCCCTCTCCAGCATTTCACCTACATTTGAGTATCAAGCAACTTTTAACTGCATCTTTTCAGTGATTTGAATTGTTAAATAAATAGAAGACTAAAAAGGAAAAAAGCTGTAAGACAAGTAGGGTTTTTTAATATAGTGAAATTTCCTCTTTATAGCTGGGTGTAGTGTGCCAAGTTTATTTTTAAAATGCCTACAGGGCTAAACTGCAGAAAATAGAGCTTTGCAAACCAGCTTTACCACCAGTTCCTTCAAAGGTGAATACAGGAAGCTGCGTACTATCAGGAACCACTTTCAGAAAAGTACAGAAGACACAAAATCATTTTATCATTAGAAAGATTGTACTGTTCAAAAAGACTAACACTGCCTTACACTACAGAGTACCTACCACACTATCTGCCAGCACTAAGAGAATTTTAGGAATATCTCTATTATAATCCTGATGTTTTTGATTTATCACAACTCTCAAGAGCAAGCTTACAAAATCAATATTTTTAAAGAGTATCACTCACATAAACAATACTCCTCACCCCTCAAAAATAAAAGGTTTAAACAAAAGTTCAGTTATGTTAAAGTAAGTGAAAAAGAAAAAAATAACCTTTTCTCACAAAGAAAAATCTTGAAATGTAGAACAATTACAAGCAGTTCTAGTCAGTCATAATTCAGCACTGTGAAAGATCAAGTTTGGCATGTTAATATCTACCTCTGGGAAAGCCAAGAGACAAGCAAATTGCTTCATAAACATCTTGATCTTATTGCTGGCTATGATGATTTTATGACAACTTATTATAACTGTGGTTTTTTTTAAAAAGTACAGAAGCTACTGTGAAGCTGTAATATTCACAATATTCTACAATATTCTACAACTTTCATAGTCACATTGCACCTGCAAGGAAAAGCCTGCCTGGCATTTGGACTTTTAGCAAACCCACCACCACAGTCTGAGGTACACTTTTAGGGTATTGTTTCTGTTAAAAATTCCAGTTTTCTTACAGGTGTTTCTATGACATTTAAACCCTTTCAACAATAACTAGAAGAAGGTTTTTGTCTCAAAATAAACAAATCAACATATATCAGAATGAGAATTCCTCAATACTTTAGAGAACTATGTTTAATTGATAAAAGAAATTAAGTGGAAGCCTTAACACATCAAGCAAAGGTTTTCAGAACAGGTAACTCAGGAAGCCTTTACTACTTACAGTTAACTTCTGACATCTTTAAAAAGGCTTTATTTCATATCAAGATTAGCACTTACATTAGAGAATATGATCTTTAAGAGAAAGTCAGACATGTAACATACTAATTTACCTGGATTATCACAATCCTTTTTAATCTCCTTGCCTATTCACTGGACCAAAAGTTTTCTTTCTAGATCCTCTCACAGTTATTTATAAACAAAAGCAAAGTTAAAAGCAAGCATTCAGAAATCTTCTCATTTCCTCCTAAAAGTGACCATTGCGGTTTTCAGGAAAACAAGGGAAAAAAAAGTACTTTCAAGCCATTCTGTATCTTGTCTCAGAATCATTCAAAATACTGTTTTATTGAATACTTGCAATGGAACCATAATTTTATTTGTCTTTATTCCTATTTTCATAGCAATGTCAAGGCCTTAAAAAAATACTTTGAGTCTGCCAACTTTTACCAACTTGCTTCCTAGAAGGAGGGTCACTGTTTCGTACTTATCTCTTATTCAGTACTCAAAACACTGCATTAAAAAGGTAAACATAAAAATGGGCTCAGATGTAATGTAGAAGATCATGTGGTATAATATTATTACAAAGATATTTCTTTAACTAATTCCAATGTGTCCGTTCTACAAAAAGCCTAATGTTCTTCACAGAATACACCATGAGATTTGAACAAGAAACTCCAAGAAAAACAGTTTGTCTTATTGAAGAGCTTTTTCTTATCAAACAACACACAAGATTTTAGCCAGAGAAAGTTCTTTCATCAGTCAACCCACAGAGGAGGTGAGATTGTAGTCAAGGTCGAAGAGTAACTACTGTGCAAGACTGAGTTAAGGGAGGCAAGCTACAATCTCAGCTCAGCTTCAGCAAGCCCTATATCCTATTTCAGTTTTCCACTGGAGATTAGGTTCATCTTCACCTATAGATATGAAAGCCTTTCAAAGGAGACATACTGAATCAGTTTTAATCAGTAAGATGCAATTTAAAGCTTAATTTCTCTGAAGTATATCAAGAAAGCACAAGAAAGGAGATTCAGTTCTTCAAATCTAATTGCATGCATTCGTACTCTGAATTCAAGTCTCAATACACAAAATAGAATTTTCTAAAAAGATTGCAGACTTCTCTCTTACTAAACAAGCAGAGCCTACCAAATCAGACCACTACAGAAAGAGAAGAATAAAGAACTATTTCGTTCCTCCCTGAAGCTTGTACAAAAACAATAAAAACAGCAGGCTAACATCAATCCTGTAAAAAATCATTCAACATCAGGTATTTTGTATTCCTCCTTATTTCTCCTGCAGACTCATCTTTTTAAATGAGGGTGTTTATATATTCAATTCTCTTGTAAAATAAATTTTCCTTCCAAAAAAATTACGTTTATAAGCAGTTTATAATAATAACTTTTAATCCTCTGAATCCTAAAGCAGCACAAGGCTTCAAGTGGTGACATGGAAGCCAAAACCAGAACAAGACACAGAAGGTGTAAATGCCACTGAACTGCACCTCACTTTCCTGAGACCTAAAATGCAAAGAAAAGCATGAGATAATACCTTGCATGATCTTCTGCCAAGCATCAGAGTTTATGTGCTCCGAAGGGTAAAGGTGGAAAGTTAGAAAAATACTTGAACAAACCACAGGAAATACTCAAAGTATGTAACTTCTTCAAACAGATTTAAATCATGTTACAGCTGTAATGAAATCTATATTTATTTTAGAATTTTCTCCCGTGAGTCCTTATTAATAATCATATTAACTGTAGATGAGTGAAAGTTAGGAAAAGTACAGGTATAAACATAAATAAACAGCGCATAAATTGCCATTCAGGCCATGAAACTCCCAACCCACCATCCTACACCCTCTTGAAACTGGACAAGAGTTTCATTATGAACTTCCTGAACACATCCAACAGACAGCTTCAGGACTCTTAAAAAGTGCTGGTTTTATTTACTCCGTTGTGTTTTTTTACAGCATGAAAGTATTAGACAACTTCACAAATTTTTCCAAGGTTGGATTTGGGGTTTTTTTTGAGGCTGGGTACTTTGGGTTTATTTGGTCACAGTTATATTGTTTACTAATAATAAAAAGAAAGTATACAAAAAGCTACAGGGAGAAGGATTGAAAAAAAAAAACCCCTTCTGATGATGCAGTATATTGATGATATCCAAATCTGCAGTATACTAGGGGCTATGTCAGAGTTTCAGTGGAGGCAAGTACACAATTACAACATTTATCTTCTATGTCTGTCCTACAGAGCACATTACTTCCAAAACAGCTCCAGCTGATCAAGTCTTACGCTATTCAAGCTATATAGAAAGCTCCAATACAGAACCTGACATAAATAATATCACAGACCATCTCTTGTACTTAAACCATTCCAAAATTATGATAATTGTGGAAGTACAAATTGCTTATAACAGGTAAAGCTGGAAAAAATACATGAAATTCCCAGTTGGCCTGCTGCAAAGCTGCTTATTCAAGTTACTCGTGCATCATTCAAACTTCCAGCTTGGTATTTCTTCAAACATCACATTCACTGTTTCTAAATGTAGTCTACTTGTCTGAAATTTTTAACCAAGATACAAAAATCAATGTTATATAAAGCACTCTTTCCTGATACTGATGATGCACAATATGAGTCACCACTTCAAAGCCTCCAACACACCACCACAAGCCACATTCTTTTAAGTCACAAATAAACCCTAAAGTGGTTTCTTCTGTCTTGCTTCTAATGAACCATCCTTGGTTCCCAACAGCAAATTGAAACTTTGACAGTCAAGAGAATATGAGCTCCACAAGCAGAAATCAAAACTTCTTAACAATACATACATCTCTTTAACGCTCCTTTAAAATGAAAATATTTGCCAGACCTGTTATTTTAAAAGCTTTTTTTAAAAGGCTAGAAAAACAGTCACCAGTGAAATGTTAACGTTGTATCTTTGTTCATTTCTTTTCCAGGCTCTTCACAGTAGACTTGTGGTGTGGTTCCATGTTTTGTAACAGAACGGGGTGGAAGGAAAGAGAGGGTTTGAAAGTTTAGTGTACACTCTCTGCCAGTGGCAAGAGCCAGGCCATCAGAGGTGAGAATTCACTTAAAGTAAGACAGATAAGCTAAATAATTTCACTGTTACAAGAATTGCTAGACCTTTTTTTTGATGTGCAATAACCTGTTGATATTAACTGGCCCCAGAAAATAGGATGGGAAACACTTTTATTAAAACAGAAAAAAAAATCTGAAAGCTTTTCTTGCTGAGAAAATGATCATTCTATCTTAGAACTTTCCATGGAGCTGTCACCTGCTTTCTCAAGCACTTGCACACTCTGCCCACATGAGCTGCACACACCTGCACATGATGTGAGAGTCCAGCCAGACATCTCCTTCAGCCCAGGCAACAAATGCTGCAGATTTGGGCCACAAAGAGCCCAGCAACAAGAAGCCATTGCTGCAACAGCCCAGTTAGGTGTGGAAAAATCTCCCAAGTAGATTGTCCACCTCAAGCATACATCACAACTCCTAAGTACCACTTTATTATTACAAAACCCTAACAATATAGTCAACACATGGGTCTAGATAAATGTGCACACCCATATAGATGCACATATAAGTTTTTAAGCAAATATACCCAAAGAAGTCACAAGAGAAGGGCAACATTTTGGATGGTTATTTCTGAACAACAAAGTCAAAGGATGCCCAGATGAACTGAAACAGCCCTGCCAGTGGAAAGAACACAATGCCAGGGATAATCCCAAATCCTCAGAATTGAGTGATGCAGCAGAAGAGAAACTGCTCCACTGGAAGAAGTAAATTTCAACAAAAAAAACAGTGTAATTTCCTTTCCTAGGGAACTATTTTTGTTGTCTTTTGTCATGAGAGGGGCCAGTATGCACAAAGAACATCTCTACAAGCAATGCCCCAGAAGAGAGAAGCAGCACCAGTGAGGTGCTAACAATTGTCTGAACTTCTCACCACCAAGAATCATTTTAGAAGTATTTGTAGCAGTACAACCGTTCAATCAAAAGGATGTTCTACCACATTTTCATCTTTTTCCTTCTTTAAGAGGAATACATCCAGTTGGAGGAAGGTCACTATTCCTCTTATGATTCCCAAGATCCCAATCTAGAAAGGTCTTGCCTTTTATCACTGAAGCAAAAGCTAAAAATGTCATCTACGTAACTTAGATCATCTCAGATAAATACTGATGCTGCTTTACACTGTAAATGCAGCTTTATTCTTGTTTCTACTAAGTCTGTTTTGGAAAGGAAGCTATTACATTTCTCAGCTGTTTTCACATGATTTCTGGTAAGGCCATCATGAATGCCATGTGAGATTTCAGGCTATGAAAAAGATTGATTTTTCAAGAATGCAATGTTTTTGATGAAATACAGAATTGTAAACTATCATCGATAATTGTATTTGTAATTCACAAGTATAACATGGAAATGTGGCTTTTTGGTCAAATAACAGTTTTTCACATCCAAGTTTCCACTGCAATTTAGCCGGAACAGCAAGAACTAACACAGATCAGAGCTGAGCTCTGACAACAGTATTAGCACCTTGTGAATAAGGAACATCATCAGTTCTGCACAAGTAACTCTATCAAAAATAACAAGCTATGAATATATATATATAATTTGCTGTGAATGGTAGCAAATGTAAGTATTCAAAAACTTGCTGACTGCACCACATTTTACAAGGAAAACCCCACATTTCCAGCCATAGAAGGGGGTTTTGGTTGGGTTTTTTGTCTTTTGTTCGTTTGTTTTAACTAAGACTTAAGCAGACCTAATCTCCTATTATAACTAGAGCACAGGTAGAAAGCTAGCTGAGACACTTAACATGCTTCTCTAATGCAAATTCATAATTTCAAAATCAGTAACAGGTTAAGGAACATTCCTGCTCAGTCTTTTCTTGCTTGGTTCCTTCCTCAACTCTCACCCTCCTCTTTTTGCTCTGCAACTTCAGTTCCAGCACAGTGCAATTGCCACATCACTAGAGAGACACAAGATGCAGGGAAGATAAACATACAAGGAGGTTAAATAGATGTGAGTAACTTAAGACCCCAAACCGCCTTAGGAACAGAAATTCTTAACATGTCTGCAAAGAAACCTCCAACACTTTTCCACACAGCAGAAAGCCCAGCTCATCCCCCTATCCTGAACCAATCACATGGGCATTAGCCAACAAAACGTGCTAAACTGGAACTTGCTGACACAAGAGTTCAGCTTCCTTCCACCGGGATACAGGTGAACCAACGGGCAAGCTGGGCTGGGATGATGCGACCCAGCTCTAGACTGTGCTCAGCAAGACAGGCACTCCTCATTTCAGTGCAGCAATGCAGTAATGTCACCTCTGCTCATCTAAAATGACCAGAGTCATGCACAGTATTGAACTCAAGGTCCTTGGTACACAAGCAGAAATCTGAGAGATGGCTAACTAACAGAGCTGTAATAGGATCTGTTACAGAACCGGAGACAAGCTCTGCAGGGGGCAGACCTCACTCTATAGACCATGAGAACCTGGTACTTCTACACACGGCTTCTTCAGTTCTGATTCAAACAAACTACATACAGATAGCACATTATGGATTAAAAATTCCACATTACAAAACCTACCACTACCACACTTCTTTAAAAGTTACACCGTATCAGAAAACCTGCTGCAGAACTATGCAGTACTAATTTAACTTATAATCTGTTAGGTAAATCTTCAAATTCTCACAGAACGCCAGCTGGCATTGGCTCTGCCAGATAGCAAGGAAGCTTCTGGCAGCTTCTCACAGAAGACATTCCTGTAGCCACCCCTCCCTGCTACCAAAACCACGCCATGCAAACCCAAACCAAGCCCTAAAGCTACTGATGAACAAAGCAAAAGATTCTCTTCATAACATGAAAATGGCAGGTAATAGTTATTGCAAACGAATGATTGCGTCTTCCTGCAAGGCTTGAGTCTAATCATTTGGTCACATTATTGCAGTGTGTCACTGATGACAGCTGAAAGTTGGCACTAGTGCTGTCCATAAAAGCCGGAGAATACCAAGAAGAACAAAGTCTAAAAGCATAAAGAAAAATAAGAAATGTGCTCACATATCTCAACAAAGCTCATACTTCCCCTTTTTTCAGTTGAAACCCATTATATGAAAAAGTATCAGTTTTACACAGAGGTAGGATTTCCCCCGACTCACTAGTACGTATTTTGGAAAGGCAGATCACACTTCTGGGAGTATGTTGCTCAGAGATTTTTAGAAGGTAAGTCCAAACGACTCATCCAGACTGAGATTTTAGGAAACTACCTTCCAAAGTGAGTGACCATCATGCCCATACACTAGATAGGGATACTATGTGACTTACCTACAACAAGCAAAATCCATTATGAAACCAAACACCAGTGTTCAAGAACTTCTGGCTTCTAGTCCCATGTAAAAATTCAGTAGTTTTAAACCCTGCCATAATACCAGCTTTAGCTCTTTGCTGAAGAAAACAAAGAGCATGAAAGACCTGATATTGAAGAACATACTCGACCTCTAAAAAGAGGGTACAAATCCTTTCAATCCATAAACACTTTATTGTAAACTTATGTGGTGACTCTAACAGTCACATTTTATACCGAAAAGCTGTATTGTTTCAGGTAGTTTTCAGGTGGACTGCCCACATATAGGCACCAACAGCAAATACAGACCATTCAGTAAGTAGCACAGAACAGTGCACATTAACAGGAGATGTTCCGTCTAAACAACACAAGAGAGTGATTTTTCCATCAAAAAGCATGGTCATTCAGTGCACAGAATCAAGTATTAGGAGGTTTTGCACAATCCACGTACTTCGCATGATGAACCTCACTGTGACCACGTCACTTCCACTAGATTATCATCTATCATCACATTTGCTCCAAGTTCCACAGTGTCTATGTGCTTGAAAATTCCAGGCCTACTGTCCCTGAAACATGAGAAAATAAGGTGCAATTTTAGTCCTTTGACATCTTGCATATTTACCTGTAGTGGCAGCAAGTTTCTGGGTTTGGAGGCCGCATCAGACCTATAATGAAGCTTTGAAGATCTTGGTTCAAAGACTCAGGAGGTATCAACAAACTTCAAATTCATTTCTTCAAAGAAAAACAGTGAGGAAGAAAATAGATTGCAACTAAAGGGTTTAGGACAGTGGAGTGCTGATGTTTTGGTTTCTGTAATTTAATTACAAAAGTCATGATGCAAGATGAGAAAGCAGCATACAAATACATTTGCTGTAGATTGACCTTATCAACAGGTGGCCTTTAACACTGCCCATACATCAACACTATGGTCCTAACCAGCTATAAAAATATGTGCTGCTTATTGAAACAGACAGAAAAATAAACTAGAAAAAAGACACAATTTATGAGTACTCTTTATCTCCATCTGCTGCTCAGATAAGCATTTAAGTGAATGAAGAATTCCAGGAGACAAGTAGGAATCAGTTTAATGGGAAGTTTAGACATTTACAAACCTTAAATTATCCAATTCTATGGTACACTGTTTAAGCAATGCAGTATACAGATTAAAATCTGCTAGATTATGCTGTGTATTCAGTTCTCACCCACAATAATCTCTTCACCTGGAAATGAATAGTATTAAAACTTATACCAAGAAATACAACAAACCTGTTAAAGCCTCAAAGGAAACAGAATAAACCTGTACCCAATTCCCTGCAATCTTTGCTACCTGTACCAATCACAAGCAAAAACAATTTCAAGCAAAGATTCACGTACTGAGTTGCTGGAAACACTTCAAATATAACAAAAACAGTAAAAAAATACCCCCCCCCAACATATCTGACTGATTTGCAGTAAGGTTATTGTTTTAAAACACTGTGTTGATTTATAATGCCTAATAAGAGACTCGTCCTATTAAAATACTAATTAGACATTCAGGTTTCTTTCTACCTGTTGCATTATACTTGCTTTAAAACACATCCCTAAAGCCTACTAAAATCTGCACTTAAAATACTAAATTGTAAGACTGAAAAAAGTGATTCAAGATTCCATTTTCAGCTATGATTCTAAAAGTTACCCAGTTTCCTTGCATGAGTGCATGTTTGAAGATGTATAATTACTTTTGATAAAGCCAACAAGTAAAAATCCATGTTAAAACTGACATGTTGCAACTAGAAATCAGTTTTGCAATTTATGTATCAGCAAACAGAACACGCAAATTATGTATGCAAAGTATTGTCAGACATTCAAATGTTTTAGTTTTACAAGTTATGAGAGTTTCTTCACAGAGAAATTTATTCAGGTAACTGGTGATGGGCAACAGCGCTTTTCAGCTCAAACTGCATAGTACAGACAGTATGAAAACAATGATAATATTTGATTTAAAGTATTGTTACTTGCTGAACTAGCTCAGACATATTTCATGTTCAGTTGTCAACACACAGAGTCACCTCCACTTAGGATGTGCACTTAGTTTTTGTACTAAGTGATTTTATGAATTAATTACTGAATCTAATTTATAATTACTAATTACCTAAGGGGATTTACACGTGCAATTATTAGAAAACACCTCTGAGAATAACTGAAGCTGTTTGATCTCACTGCCATGGTTTGAAAAATCAGTTTCTGAGTATCACAGCAACTCTACCTGACACTATGAAATTGCTAAATCGCAAAATTCTTCAATCAGCTGCATCAAATCTTCTATGAGCTTTGTCAGGGCCCCACAGGGACAGAAAAGCTACCAAAAGCTCAGCTGCAGGGCAGGTAGGTCACACTATTTTTTTTTTTTTTTTTTAATAAATAAAACATTTACTGGGCAGGCCTAGCCTCAAATCCTTAGCCCAAGTAATGCCTTCCAAAAGCTGGGTATGAAATTTTACCTTCAAGTGAAGTGAACGACAAGAGTTCCCTTTGACTTTGAACGGGACCAGGATATCACTCTGAATAAATAAGTATTTTTCCAATTGTTTTGCAATTTAATGTTAATCTAGTGCTAAATTAGGGAAAATCTAGTCTTGCTGGAAGAAAAGAATAGGTCACGACTCCCAAGAAACTGAATTCATTAAGAAGGGCTGATCTGATCGCTTTAAAGCAGTTCAGTAGAAAATTAAACTCATGAACAAGGTAGATAAAAGACATTCCTAATGCATAAACAGAACTACATTTACACTAAATTTATTGAAGGGAAAAGGAGAAGTAAGAAGCACCCATAGGTATTAAAATTAAGGATGATTACTCTATAATCAGATTAACTCCTGTTTAAGAGGCAAACTTCTTTATGTTTCATAAGATGAACTGAGAGCTCTGCTTTACCATATTGTTACTTCAAGCTGTAACTCAATTTTAGTGTCCCATTCTCACAGTATATTTTGCTTGAATTTACTAATTCTTTAGAAAAAGCCACCAAAAGTATCAGTTAAAACTCAAACATTGGTGACGTCCACAAGAGAGAGACAGTGGGGATACAAGAGGGGCTAATCCAGCCTTTTTGTATAATCAGAATTATTCCCCAGGGTGGTCATTTTACCCTCAAGGTTTACACATTAAACACACGAATGCAAAGTAGCATAAAATACTGAAATCAATACAATTTCAGGTCACTTTGTTTTTAGGAAAAGGTCCAAATTGTGCAGGAGTCTTGACCCGGACATTTCTAAAAGTGTCTTACGTGATATTCATCTACCCAGACAATGATCAAAAAGGTCGGTGCAATAGACTGGCACAACCTTTCTACCTTTAGCCAAATCAACAGAGGCAATGGAAATCAAGATACTGAGGACAAGAGACCCCAGGAGATGCGCAACAAAATCCTTGTAACTCTTTTAACCCACAGCAACTCAATATTCATGCCATGATATAAGCCCTACTAGAGAAATACCCTTCCTCTGCTAGGGGATGACAAACAAGAGCATGATAAATAGGGCCTGACAACCCTAACTATCTTCCTCAAAAAAGCTATTTTGGCTAGTTCTGGTATTAAGAAGAATCTGTCACAAACATTTTTAATTCAATTTAAGATGATGAAGGGACTGGAACACCACTCGTATGAGGAAAGTCTGAGAGAGCTGGGATTGTTCAGCCTGAAGAAGAGAACAAGGTCTCATCAACGTCTACAAAATACGTAAAGAGAGAGGGCATAGAGGACAGAGACAGGCTTTTTCCAGAGGCTCCCAGGACCAGAGGCAATGGACACAAACTGAAACACAGGAGGCTCCCTCTGAACATCAGGAAACACTTTTTTACTGTGACAGTGACTGAGTCCTGGTACAGCTTGCCCAGAGACATGGTGGAGTCCCCATCTTCGGAGATACTCAAAAGCCATCTGGAGATGATCCCGGGCAACTGGCTCTAGATGTACCTGTTTGAGCAGTGGGGGTGGGCCAGTTGACCTCCAGAGATCCCTTTCAACCTCAGCCATTCTATGATTCTGTAGTTCAGGTGAGGAAAAAATTGATAAAGACAGAAAACAAAGATAACGATCCTTTCTCAAATTTTCTCTGCAGACATGGCAAAATTAGCAACAAAATTATACCTACTAATAGAATATAATTTGGCATTTATTTTGCAGTTGAGTATTATTAAAATAATAAAATACAATATTTTAAAATATAGCATTAAAATACAATATTATAATCCTGGAAAGTTATTTTCTTTCAGCGATCCCACCTAAACCAAAAAGTTACCTTAAAATAGATGCAACATTTTCTAGTCCCTAAACAAAAAAATCAGCCAAAGTGTGAATTTTCTGAAACAGTAACTGGATTTCACCTTGAGGCAGTTGCTGTCATTAACAGCATTCTGGCACTAACAAGAATTCCATTTATAAATGCTGTATGAAAGCACTCAAACCTAGTTTTGGTGAACCTCACTAAAAAGCTCTTCTAACAAATCTTTTCTTTTTATTATTGGAAACCATTATACCTTTAAAACAACAATTCAGGATACCTGATGTTGCTCTCATTCAATAGAAGGACAAAGTCAGAAGAGAAAAACAAACTAAAATAACATGATCACTATTGTGAACATTCTCTAGTGTCAGGCTACTTAAGTTTTTTCTTACAGAAGAATGTGACTTTAGGAAGGGTTAGAAACTGGAGGAATCCTATGTAGCCTATACAAACTCTTAACTGACAGCTATGACATTTCCATTCTCTGTATCTCTAAATTTTTTTTTTTTTTTTTTTTTTTTTTTGTGCAAAACACAAAAATACCTCTTCTGGAGAAAATACTACTACTTCAACTGCTGAAAGCGTATTTGTCAGCTCACTTTAGGAACTCCAAGAGGAGTATCCACAGTAGCTAGACTTGAAGGAATGTGACTTGCCCTGCTTAGCAGTCAGCAGAAAGAGTAAGAGACAAGCTCTTCTAGGATTAAAGTCACGCAAAAACCAGCTACAGATGCTACAGACTGTCTCCCGCAGAAGTGTCTTTCGCTTCCTCGATGTGGGAAGCAGACAAGCCTCACTAGGCTAAAGTTAGCCTTTGAATAGCTTGGCAATACCTCTTCCCTTAGAAAACGGAGGCAGTGTTCCTCCCTCTCTGCAACTCTTGTAAGCCTACATAACTGCAAATACTCTCAGACTATCTGCAAATGGAGAAGACAGAAAAAGTCAATGTAGTTATATTTTAAAGCTTTATGGTTTTAGAAAATAAGGCTGTTCAAGGTGTGCTCCATGACAGCAGCATACGGACATTGAACAGGAGACTGGTGGAGGCAGCAGCACCCCCGGCCCAGGCTCTCCTCATGTGCCAACATCTCCAAAGAAACCACCTGCAAAATCACTCAATCCTTGCATCCTTTCATCAACTGACAGGTACCTTACAGAAACCTTTATCACAATAACATATAAGAATAAACAGCTCCACTCTGGATTTTGGCTATTTTCATTATAGAGAGGAAGCCGTAACTGTCTCTTCAGAGAAAAGCTTCTTTAGAGACTTTTCTAAAAACAGCCTACCCAACCTCTCATGAAAAGGAAACCTTTCAGGATGCCTCAAATAGACATTTTAGAAGCCAAAGCAGACCAAAACCTAAACCAGCAAATCCAGCTATATTCCAAGTATCCAGAGTCAAAGCTTCTATGTAAACAGCTATATTCCCAGGTGAATTTTCCCCACCAAAACTGATGATTCCTAATGCTCATCATAAAAAACCACCCACACCATGCGCCCACACATAAACCTGCCAAGACTTAGAATGAAAGAAAATCAACTCTTTTTCAAGGTGTATGGTCCTATAACTAAGTATCAGTCAATGAACATGAAAAGTTAACTGTCAAAACCTGTCCTTCCTCAATAAAGGATCGTTTAAAAAAAAAAAAAAATCAGTCTTTTTATTTTCTGACTTTTTTTTAAAATAAAAAGAAAATATATTAACTTCACTGCCTCGTTCAATAGCTTTAGTTACATCATGTATTTAGGTTCTCTCTCAGATCTTTGTTCATCTCCTCCTTTCGACCTAAGGCAATCTCATTCAATATGGAAGAATGCAAGGTTTTTAATTGTGCTTTGTAAGAACTTCATGAATCCATAGGCTTGGAAATGTTCATTTCCCCAATATTACAAAAGATACCATTTCAATGATGAACTTCATTGAGTTGCTGTTCCCAAGACTAATCCCACTTGTCTCAATCCTCCATCCCCATTCCTGCATACTGGGCTGGCTACCACTCAGTTCTTGGATGACTACAGCTCATCTGGCCTTTCACTGTCAAATTGATTCAATCAGCAAATGTGGAGGAGAAGCTTTCCAAGGGACAGAAATAGGAATGGGAGAGTTCAGTTCTCCTTACAAACCTCCAAACTGCTTTTTTGTAGGCTGAGTTAGCTCACAAGAGCTCCAACAAACGCCACTGCCAAAGCTCGGGGAGCAGCGGGAAAGAGGCCAGAAATGGTCATGGTGCTGGCAGACTGGTTTAGATTGGCACTGGGAGCTGGAAGAGAACTAGTTAGAAAGACTGAGCAATAGGTTGTCCAAAGAGATGGTGGAAACCATTTTTGCCAAATTTGAAGAATAGGTGAGCAACAGGCCCTTGCACCAGAGGAGCAACAGCATCCTGGGCTACAATAGGTACAGCACTGCCAGCAGGCAGAGGGAGGTGAGCACTGCCTTTCCAGTCAGGACTAGGGAGGCATCTGGAGTGCTGGGTCCAGCTCTGGACCTCCTAGTAAAGGAGCTGCAAGGACATACTGGAGATAGTCTATCTAAGGCTGATGATTCTGGCCTAGAAACATCTGTCATGCTAGGACAGAAGTAAAACTGTTCAGTCTGGAGAAAGCTCAGAGTGGATCTTATCAAGGCATATAAATATCTGATGGTAAGATGGAAAGAATACTCATACAGACTTGTGGTGATACCCAATGAGAGCAAAAGAGGTAGTAGATACGAACTGAAATATGGGAAGTTTCATCTGAACATCAGGAAACGCGCTTTTACTCTAAAGGTGACCTAGCATTGTCACAGGCTGCTCAGAGAGGTTGTGGAGTCTCCATCTTTAGAGGCATTTTGAAACCAGACTAGACATGGTCCTGAGAAGCCGAGGGGCATGAACTAGAAAATTTTAACAGGTCCCTTCCATCCTCACCTGCTCTCCGATTCTGTGATTATGCACAGCTACAAATCATCTATCATGTACAAAAAAGCTATGATATAATAGCATCACACAAAGCCAGGTAATTGTACACAGACAGAGAATTCCCATGTGCTTCATTACCTGTCATTAGTTATCTTTACATTATCCTCAATGAATGCTTTAAACATACTACAGGAACACAAAGAAAGCTTGACACGATCCTGGTATAAACAGTGTGATTGATTTATTAAGACATTATAGACAAAAATTAAATTACTGTTGTACAATAAGAAGAGCATTCACCTATGAAAACAAATCACATGCTGTTCATAGCTCAGCTGTGTAGCCTCTCATGCCTTACTACACTCTTGTGCAACCTACTGCAGCTCTAACTAAGGAGGGTCAGGCTGTTCAACAGCAAATCAGAAGAAACCCAAACATTTGCAAAAAGACCACAGCATTGGAAATACATTTGGTCACATGCTTTCCCAACCTGACCTGAACCAATATCCCACCATGACACCAGCAATTAGGCAGTTACTGAACACGGAGCTGTGACATGACTCATAGGTTACCAAATCCTGGAAACTTGAGATCACAAGGCAGTAAACTGGCAGTTCAAAAGGGAATAGTTCTTAAGCTTTTCTCCCCAATTTGTTAAATAGCATTATATAACTTGCCTGTCACACAGATCTGATTCTCACACCATTCCCACCGGACATGCTATTCTTTATTTTTCAGTCTGAACTTCCAGGAACTGCTGAGAGTTTTCTTTTCAGGAGAGGTACAGTAGGATAACAGACACAAAAGGTCTACAACATGCTAATTAATTATTTTCCCAAAGGATCTACTATGGTACTTTGATGGGCCTGGAGAACAGCATAAAGCACCTCGATACTTAATTTTTCTTTTTAAATATTCATTCAATTAATCTATCACTAGAAATGTACAAAGCTCATTTAAATATTATTAGGAGGCTGCAGAGGGTGCTCCAACACTGCTTAATAGAGAGTTTCTATTCAATCCCCATATTCCTCTGCAAATCCCTTACTGAAACAATTAGAATTTGGGAATAATTCTGAAGGTTGCTTAAGAATAGACTTCCCTTAACACCTTGTTTTATCCAGAGAGAAAAGTAGTATGAATCACTAAAGAAATGCTCCTCCCCCCACCAACAGAAGGTGTTATCAGTGGAAATAACATCAAGAAGGCAGCCCTTCTCTATCACATTGCCTTTTTCCTGTACCTAATTGCTCCATATGGATCTAATGGACTGGGGAACAGGGAAAGCAGGCACATAGATATGGAAACATATTATGTAATACCATCCTCAATATTGCTTTTAAGTTGCTTAAGCAAATAACCTCCCTAGAAGCAGCTTCTGCTGCTTTATGAGTTGCTCCTCAAGAACAGCAAAACTTTCAGGTCTTTTTATGGTCAATCAATGCCACTATAAAGTGGTGCAGTGCCACTCAGTGCAGAATGCAGTGACTTGTGCAGGTACTGCTTGCTTTACTGGAGAGGTGGGGGCAGGAATCTACAAAGTAAGAGTACCTCTACTCGTATATCCCAGATCTTACTTTTTTATTTAGCTGGGTAGAAGTTTTATTAGCTAGCTTTCAAGTAAACAAAGTGCAGGGGGGGAAAAAAGAAAAAAAAGAACTTCTTTTGGTTAAAATTAACAAGCATTTGTATTCTCCTCTTTCTTACAGTTTTTAAAATCTCATTACAGTAAGCACACAGCGAAAAATATTACAGTATCTGACAACACTGTCATTTCAATATATTAATTCTGGGCCAGCTGATGAATATTAAATAGAGGAAATGCTTTTAAAGCCTTTTTTTTTTTTAATGTTGAAATAGTGTAATTAGCTGATCTTTTACTCCACTGGTTCCAAGCCCCAAATTAGCAAGTTTCAGGTTTGACAATTCATATACAGAACTTGAAACAGAGAACAGAAACACCAAATGCACAGTACAGCATTCACTAAATACCTTCACAGCAATTTCTGGTAAGAAGAGCCGGCTCAAAGCTCCATGCACTTAAAGAATGGAAACCCTGCCCTTTATACAGCTAACTGTCTTGCCTCGGTACTTCTGCAGAGGTTTGCTTCCAACACATGCTATCTGTGCCTCTGCCACTGCAAGATTACTTGCATTAACATTTTATACAAAGTCTGCACCTTAATGTCACCTAAAAATAACTTTGGGTGAGCCTGTTTTTGCTAAAGAATTGAATCAGAAGGCCAGCTCTCGGTCCCACATGACTTCACCTGGGCTTCAGACTGGCCTCTGCATCACAGAAATTAACACCTTCCATACAAAAGGAACAACAGAATTGGTGCAATTTGGGTTAGGGTTTCATTTTACCAGCATTTATATTATGAATAGAACGTAAGACACAAGCACTAAAGACACTGAAAACGCAATTCCATAGATGGTACAAGACAATATAAAGACCATCCTGCCACCAAAGGAGAAGATCGTGCTGCCCTCTCCCCAGTTAACCTGATAACTGAGCCTGCAAAATTACATGAACAAAGCAAGGAAGTTTCCACCTGTGCCAGAAAGATGATCCAAAGCAAGACACAGCTACACAATTTCCAACATCAACATCAGGGAGTTAAGACAGGAGCACATGGCTGCAAGCTGAAGAACTAGCTGAGCACAGCAGCATTTCTTCATTTCCCTTGACTTAAAATTCACCAGGGGAGTGCACAAAAATTCTTGATAAGAGTCAGGTATCCTGGACACTCGAGACAAGCATATATGACTCTCTTTGCTCTGAAGGGATCGCTACTGCACTAATATATTTGATTATATCTTATTTTACAGAAGATTTAGGTCATTTCAATAGAAAAGTTACCTAATAAGCAGCAAAAGAAGGGAGTAATAAACAGTGTGTAGTAACAGAGTTCAAGTAACCAGATTGTGAGAAGGAGTGACTAAAATCCACATCCTATCATGAGTTTGCAATGAACACGTTCAAAGGTTAAGATTAGTCATTACTGATAAAATTTTTATCCAACACTGTAAAGCCTATTTACATCACAAGTACCAACATTCAGCATCTAATTCCTGTTTTACTACACAGCATTACATCAGTAACTTGATTTCACACAAAGCAAACAAAACAGAAATCTGGAAGTAAAAAGCCCCACCTCAGTTGGGGACTCACACTCTCCAAATTACAGAAGCATTTCAGTGGAAGGAAACATTTTCTCCCCTCAGAAGTTCTGCAAGTCCACATACACCAGAGATGCCACCACGACAGGGAGATGAGAAAGACAGAACTGACTGGAGGGATGGTTAGTGAGGCATCGTTTTAACCATGACTAATTAACAGCTGAAAATCACCATTACCTGTCTCCCATATGTTCTCATTTGTAAGCAAGAGCTGGACACTAAATCTAAACATATGGCAACAGTGCATTGCACTCCAGTCTTTGAATAGCAAAGTACATCCAATCTGGTCCATTGCTTCAGCTGTAAAATGAGACAGTAGGGTAACCTAAAAGGAAAATAATCGCATTTAAAGCAGTGGATAGAAAGAAGTGGCAAATGAGGAATAAAATGGTTGAAAAACCCCCAAATCTAGCTTTTCTGCCTAGTTTGGCTATTGACCTACAATCAGGGCACCACATAACCTCTTCTCACCTTCATGCCTCAGTCCCTCATTTCAGAGATAGGAAGCATGACTTTGTATTTGAAAGATGCACAGATGATAGACAAGTTTTGGATCACACACAACACGCAGGCACATGTGGATATATATACTCACAGAAATAACTATAAAAAGAGCTGGAACCAACCTCACAACACTTCACTGCTTGACCTGACTGATAGCAAATGACTCTGGGCTTAAGCAAAAATCGTGCTTATCTTTCCTACAGTAAAACCAATGTTTCCAGGAAAAACATGGTCACCTATTAACTCTTCAGGATTACTCATGAAGTACTGTTAATGACAGTCTTACACAGTTTATGATTTCTCAAGAAGTATGAATTTCTATCCATCAGACACATTATTTTCTACTTTAATCAAAAACCTGATTAAGCTGATCAAATGCACTGATCAAGTCAGATGACATTATACAATAGACAACCTCTTTCTTTCATGCAGGAAACAAATGCAATGAGGCACCTACAATTCACCAACACCAATTTGTTAACATCAGAACAGTAGATTATATATCCATGAAGACAGATAGACATACATTATACCAAGAAATTACCAAAACATTTCAAATACAGAAAAAAACATGCTTTTACCTTTTTCACACTGAAAAACATGTCATCTTTTTAAAGATTCATTCATTTTTGAAAGAAAATGCATCCCAGTTTCATATCTAAAAATACTTTGAAATTCAGAAGTAAGAGTTATTTTAACATTAACTTACTGGTTTGTTGTATCAATTATACATAGGACTGTCTACTATGAAACTGCCAAATAGTAACCTTCAAATTTCAGCAGAAAAAGACATAAACTGAAAAACGGTTACAACCTAACACTAAGGCTTCCTGAAACAAACTAATTGCCAAAGGAAATAGTGTGGCCAATTAACTGAGAAAATATAACTTTTAAAATAACTGGACAAAAAAATTAAGTTGCCAATGGAATACAGGCTCTAAAATAAAGATAAATGCCTAAACACTCAATAAGAAGCCTTGATTCCTTGTCTCTTCTAGTGAGAGAAGTGAAGAGAAAAAGGCTTATCACCCTTCTACTTCAGTCCCTGTCTTCCTACTGTCACCACTACTATCAGGTCTAGTATTTGTCAAGTGTCCTGACTGGAATCAAGAAGGAAAAAAATTTATAGCAGGTTTGCAATTATGCATAAAACCCCACCAAAAAATCTAGATGGAAGTAATGTTAAGGAAACAGAAGGCATTCCAAGCAGTAAACAAAACTTTCGGAAACAATGATATGATATAGCCTGGGGAAAAAAAATTTAAAGAAACTAACAAAAATTAAAAAACAAACAAATAACGACAACAAAGCAAACAAAAACCAACCACAAAAACCAGTCTTACTGAAAATGAGAATACTTGCTGTGGATATATTATTTTCTTCAAATATACTTTGTCAACTACTTCAACAAAACTATTAGCACAGGAATCATAAAAAATACAATAGAACTACCAAAAAAGCCCTTCCATAAAATAAATGCAAAACACCACCACAACGAACCTGAAACCAGGTTCTTCAACATGAACACATCAGTTCTCAAACACTTTGATATAGAGAAAATATGAGCCAGATTAACAATTAACAACAGTGAGCACCTGTCAGTGCCCAATATACACTTTTTAACATAAGGCCTCTTCCAATTATTTGCTGCTGATCTTGACATAACTTCTTCATGCTCAGTTTTATACAAAAAATAGTAAGATAGCTGTGCAGTGCACAGGAAGATCATTCCTCAAAAGAACCCACTGCTACCTATGGTCTTCAAAACAAACCTTCAGATCCAGCCAAACTTGCCACCACGAACATTCATATCAAATAGAAACAGACTTACAGAAAAATCAGTGCAAAACTAATACGTCTTTACAACTACACAAACAAGGCCTGTGCGTACACTTGCAAGAAATACCCATGGCACCACATGTCCTTACAGAACCTCACGTAACCACACAACCACCATCCACCACCAAGGGACAGAAAAACATATCTGCCATTCCCACTTCACCTCTTACGCCTCAGTGAAGACACGCAAGATTCCTTAAAATACAAAGCAAAACAAATCAGGGGTTCCAGATGAGATTTGAAGGCCCTATGTATTTTCGCCTGTTCCTTCCATTATATTAACTCTTCTTTATTCTATAAGGGCTTCCATCCATCTTGCACCATAAAATGACATCAATTCCATCAAGATATTTTTGTAAGGCTGTTGACTAGATCAGGTGTACTGGTCCAGCTTTACAAAAAATACTCAGAAAAAAACATTAAATGTTTAGCAATGCAAACATTCACTCTCTATATATATACATCTCCAAACTAAAGTAAAAAGCAGACACTGCTTTGAGAGGATTTGGAGGGTTTTATAGGAAGAACACTGGTATGTTCTCATTTGTATGGTTAGAGCACATAAACTTCTTGCTGGACCAAGACAGCAGGGGAAAATTTCTGCCTGGAGACTGCCGCTTTCAGAAGGAGAATTAGACATCACTATGAGAGCCCATACCATTCACAAAGAAGTTTATTAGATGACAAACACCCAAAAGCCATTTATAGACAAACATGCAAGACCCCTTTCAAGCTCAGCTCCCTTCTTGGCAGGAAACAATAACCTGAAAAAACTGCATTTTTGAACATCTGATGAACTTCAGAACGTCAGGAAATGTTTCCTACATTAAAAGGCTACAAAGGAAGGTGAGAATTAGAAGAATGCAAAGCAGAAATGCAGAACACCCTGAGCATCCGGTTAGTTTAGCTTCAGCCACCTATAATTCTCAGAGATCAAAGTGCCACTTGATGACAGGAATTAACACATTCCAGCATAAACATCACCCTAATTTAAATTAACCTGTGTTCCATTGCAGAATAAAGAGCAGGCATTTTGAAAGAGTAGGAGACTCATCCTCCCTTTTTCCTCTCTCAAACTATTTTTCTTACATTGCTATGCCAAGTCTTTTCTTCAACCTCATCTTCTTCACCCATCTCCTCCAGTTTCTTTTTCCCCATTTGCTTCCCTTTCATTCGTTCACCCTAGTACTGATGTGATGCCCACTCTTACATTATTCATTCTGAATGACTATCAAGTATGAGTAAATACCCTACAAGAGAAGAAAAGCAAGTTTATGGCCTACCAAGACTGAGCAAAGTAGAGGCACAATTCAGTTCCTAACGACGAGCTTTTCACGGCATCTTATTCCTAAGCAGGATCAAAGCCAGTAAGGGAGGAGAGGGTCGTGAATGTAGAGGGGCCAGAGGAAGAAGCACCATGTATGGGATCAGAAAGGTCAGGAGGAACTGTCAGGCTAGAGGCCTGAGCAGTAATGCAAAAAAGCCACTGACTACTGAAGTGACAAGCAGGAAAATCCTACAGCCTGCAGGGCAGAACAGAAACACACAGACAGGATGTAGTAAGTCTGACCCACATCATCAAAATAAATAAATAAGAGCAAGACCTTCCCGTCACACCAGCAAGGTATACTGAGCCAGGAATGCTTTATATTGAAGTTGTCCAAGCATTTTATCTCCCAAAAAAACCTCACTCTTTGCTAAATCTAGACTTCTAGAAAATGCCTTACAACTTTTGTCACTCACCTGTTTTCAAGTAGCAGGCAGCTGACACTGCCTCAAAGGAAAACCGTATCCTATTACACTGACCTGTCCACCAGACACAGGCTGAGTGCTTTGCTTTAGCTGACTGAGGGACAGCTCGAGTTTATAGGATGCAAGAGCCTCATCTAGCATGGAATGCAGCAGTTCTCTTCCTGAATGCAAGCAGGGGGCATATGGCCATTACACCAGTGATCCCAGCTTGCCATTTAAGATACAATAAATAGTTGGAATATTGTGTACTTTCAAGATGAAAACAAAGACTCAGCTGAGAACAGGTAAGACAGACTCCATCTACCATCATCCTCCAGTAACACAACCAAGCTGGAGAAACTTGCTCTTTCACATGCACTACGAAGGTGGGTCAGCCTTCAAATGTGAACCAAATAAACATACACAGCCTTCAATTAATTTATTTTTAACACCATTATTTAAAAATAGTTTTACTGAATTAATTTAAGTCAATGTTGCCAGCATAACTGCCAGGAAAGTAGATCATCATAACTATTAAAGCAGTTAAATGAAGCACATCAACAGCAATTGCACTGTTTATTTTTCACTTAGTTCAGTAAGAAAATATTCATCTGTGGTGCAATGATGAGGATACTCTTAGTGGGAGCTTTTTGTCATTCCTCTAAAATAACCTAGGAAGAATGCACTGTGATTTCTAAGGAGTACTTTTTTTTTTAAATTCTGTTAAGTACCCTGACATTGTGGGAAGAGAGCAACAGAACCTAAACAGCCAAATCAGGCTTCCACAAGAAAGACCAGAAGATAAGTCTGCAGGACAAGGGATGCATCAGGTCACACCACTGGCTGTTTGAAAAAGTTTCTAAGGAAAATGCTTACCTTGCTGCAATCAAACTCAGCTTTAAGCAGTGAGAAGCTAGTAAGTCATTATGGAGACCAGAAGCATAAATGAATTGAAAAATTATTAGTCATTTAAAAAAAAACAACTTCAAGAGCTTTTAAATTATAAGAGCACTATCTATAGCTCAACAAACTCCTATGCTGCAGACTGTCAAATTTTTAGAAAGAGCCCAGAGGAAATACCAGTTTCTGTTCATCTGATCTTTGTCCCTAGGCACCTTACAGGACAGAGAAAGAGATAACCACCAGACATCACACTAGGCTAGATGGACCTTTGATCTGATTTACTATGACTCTGCTCACAGCAATCCACATCAAAAAATAATTTCACAAGGGACAAATACATTTCACATCAGAATAATCAAAAACAACCAAGCAATTCTCTTAAACAATTGCAATAGTGGCCTCCTTCTCTTTTTCAGGGAAGGTAATCCCAGGTAAACCAAGACTAAGCAACAATATGACTGCAGATAATTGTCTCGATTTAGCTGCCATGCTACAATACATCAGCAAAGAATTATTAGCTCCCACACTTGTGTTCAAACCACTAGATGGTGCTTCTAAAATGAAGCAATTCAGTATGCAAAACTCTGAATAATGCATGATGATTTATAAGTTGCCTTCCTCAGGATTGTTATCAATAACACTGATTAATGTAGTTAAATAGTTGCAGCCTCTGATCAGAGAGGGGCAACAAGAATAATTACACAGATAAGTGAGATCAAAGAGCTGATCATTAAAACAGTGACTTTTCAAAAACCCAGTAACAGCTGTTTTCTCAAGTAAGAAAAACTCCTCAATCTTCTGTCTTAGAAAGTCATTAGTTGCTAATATAAATATTGTATTAAATAATAAATTTTGTTCACATACTGCTGCACCCAAAGGCTTTGAATACTGTATGGCACCAGTCAAACGAAAGTAAGTTAAAAATAGCATTTACCTCTTCTTCCGCTTTTCAATGTAAGACATTTTTCCCAAGAATAAACGTGCTCTAATTCTCTTCTGTGAACAAACCTCTCACTTGTAAGATTTGGAAATCATAGCTAAAATAAGATGCTATCTGCTTTCCATCTATCACTGGTAAATCATCCTTCCTTTTTCATTCACTCCCCCAAAACCAGTATCAATAATTGCTTGGCTATTCCGGGACTTTGTCGTGTTTCATTTCTGACCATTTCCATCCACTAAAATGCCGCTTAAAATAATTCTCTCTCTTCCTGCATCTCATTCTACTAACCCAATTTTAAAAATGCTTTCTGCATTATGTTAAGCACAGTTGACTGTGTACTTTTTTACTACCTTCCATTCTTCTAACAAACTTCTATTCATATTTAAAATCCCTTTTTCTACTTACAATCTTTTCCTACAAAAAACCCTGCAAACATGTTTCTTCTCTTACTGTTAAAAAACCAAATCAGCCATTTCCTACTGTATTTCCCATCTTTTACTTTTTGGAGTCAGCTCTGCCACTAAGCAACCCTGACAACGCTGCTGAGAAAGATTACTCTATGTGAAGTTTTTAATGTTCAACGTTAACCTAGGACTTTCTTTTCTTCTTTCTTTTTTTTTTTAAACACTTCTCCTTGTGCAAAGTAATACAGAACCTCCTAAAGGTTATTTGGCTATTTTTGAGTCTTGCCACTGGCTCTCACTTTTCTACTTAAGGTAATTGCTCCAGATTCACTAGGCATACTCTCTTCATCTTACTTGCTTGAGATCGTGTTCCAAGGTACCCTTTTACTATCTATTAAACCATTTTTTTTTAATTAGCATACCTATCTGCTGTTCCAAATCCTTTAACAACTATTATTAGCAACAATTACTACTAGCTATGGCTTACTTTCATAGAAACATAGCTAAAAAGATCTTTTTAAAAGTAAGAAAAAGGCACTAAGCACAAACACAGAAACAAGCCTTCTCCAAGTACCTGCCATTCCACTTACCCCTAAATGCTATTTCTGATCACAGAGCACCACTGCAGACACACACTAATAGGCAGCAAGAACCTCTTGAAGATGTATCTGCTAATCCAGCTGCAGAAAGCAATTATCAGATTTAAGAAACCAACAAACCGTATTTCAGAACAAACACACGGGAAGACAGTAACTACAATTCTCAGCATCTCAAGCACTCCAGGGGGAGAAGATGCACAGCCTCTGAAGGGTGTGAAAGAGCTGTGCTGAGTACCCACTTGTCAGTAAGTGTTCACTCCTAGCTACAAGTTGGGGCCATTTCCGTAAATCCACGTTCACATCCCCATAGGAGTTAGGCAGCCTTTTATTTAAAACAGGCACTAAGGGCACAGCTGCACTTCGGTCAGCCTTAGAGGAGAGGGGTGTTAAAAAGCACACCTACAAAACCTCCAGACTTTATGCACACTTTGTGAGCATCCTTTAACTGGTGCAAGGCATTCACAAAGCAGTATCTTTATGACCAATGACTATGAATTTTGACTGAATTACAGGAACATAAATTTTTTACCTTAACTGCTAGCAGTTCGCATTTACTACGTGAAAGAAACCAGGAGTAAAAAAAAAAAAATCAGAGATATAAACACAAAATAAGCAATATTTTTTGAAATAAAAATATGAAAAATAAACACAAGCTGAAGGTGTTTCAGTCTGTTATGCTAAACAGATTAAAACCATATTCAAGTTGTGGGTAGAGACAGGCTTTTTTTTCCCATCATACACAAAACAGCTCTTTCAAAATATCAATAAACATGAGCTCAATTCAAAGCAGGTACCCCTGTGAGCTAGTTACCCATGCATTTTTCAAGCTAGTCTACAGATTGAAGCAGCAGCATTCAGAGAAATTATTCTGAATTCTTTGGATATCAAATGCATTTCAAAACTCTGCAAAACCAGTCCAGTTTTGTAGTTTTGCTGGACGCTCAAGATCTGCCTGGGAGCAGGTTCTGACCGGACACCTGTGGAATGCTCCAGCAGCAGACGGTACAAGATAAGAAATTCCCTGAAGTGGCACGGAACATTGCTATTATATCTGTGCATACAGATAAGTATCTCGATTTAGAAGGGATCATTCTTTTGTCTCAGGAAGGTGGCGGTGCCTGGGAAGCCTGCAGTGTCCTGAGGAGGTCAAACAGAGTAACTATTGTTCCACCAATGTGCTGCAATTCAAGAACACTACTGCTTCAAATCACTCCTCTGCAAAAATGTTCAAAAGCAAACACCAGCCTCCCTCCAAACACTTAAAAACGCAGTGAATCCACAGTCACCAAAAGCAAAACACATATTACAGACAACATTTTAAAAATTAAACAACAATCGATGTGGCACAGGAGGCTGGAAACAAAATCTTGTCTCTGCTCTGTCTCCAATACATCAGTTAAAAGTCTGCCTCCTAGCAGCTCTACAGATCACGTCACTGCTATTTATTTCATTCTCTGGTTACCTCTACCACTGGAATTTGATCCGGTTTATTAAAATCTGGCATATCAGCATACCTGAGGAACAGAGCTGGACAGGAAGAGCACTGACTGAGCAAGGACCTGGGGAAGTCGTGCTGCTCTCGTGACAAGCTCGCAACATTAGTCAAGACTTTCCACTTCCTACACCCACATTTTCTCTCCCATTCCTGGTATGTTGAAACAGATGCAGCAGTTACCAAGTAAATATCCTTGCCTCAATGCAGGCCCTGCATCTTGCAGTAACTGATGATTATCCTAATAGTTTTGTGATTCCACTTTGTTATGCACTCTGTTAGATTCAATTTCCTTGTCTCCACCATTTAAAAAGATTAAACTGAATTAATTTACATATTTTGGGGCTGTGTTTTTTCAGGGATGAATTATGAAATAGTTCCCCTACGATTAAGCGAAACCATATACTCAGGTTTCTGAGCAGGCTGTACTGTGAATCTGCTGCATTCTGATGTCCTCCCACCCCTCACCTTCAAAAGTACCTCTAAATGCCCATCAAAGCTCTGGACCAAATGTCCAGTGGTACCAAAATTTGCTGCCATGCAGAAGTCCTGTCATATGGCAGTAGGACCTGCTTCAGAAGAAGCATTCTCCATCACTGGGAGTAGCAAAACCTAACTGATAAAACGCACTTGACACCCACAGTACCTAAGAGAGGGTTACAAGTCACCTAAATCCTGAGTGCTGAGAGCCCCCACCAGAAAAAGTATTCAGGAAAGTCCTCTTCAAAATACATTATACTCGAAACAGACCCTGGAACCCACTGACCCTGTGGGAAGGAATCCTTGCAAATTCTTTGCAATAGGAGAGCAAGTAGTACAACCAGGAAAGGTACAGTCTCCATATGTGAGAGCCTCTGTCTCACCTTCTATAAAAGAAGTGCTATTTAAACTTTTGTGTACTTAATGACACGATCCACACCCATTCAACAGGCACACCAGGAAAAATGCCTTTTTCTGAAGCTCTTACAATTCACCAGCAACCCATTCTGAATACAAGAACAAAAATGACGTTGTAAGCTACTGAAACTAAGAAAAACTGTCGGCAAAGAAGGTACAAATATACAACACAAAGCAGTGGTGCTAGTTTTAAACTAACAGCAATAGGTGTTCCTGATTTACGAGGCCCAATGTCATGCAACAGGCTTGAAAAGTTCCTTCACCACAGAGAAGTCCCACAGAACTTTAGGTATACATTGTTTGATACAGCCCCTGAATGCCAAACACAGACCATACAACAAAGAGATAGCATATTAAAAACAAAAATTATCACAAAAAGATGAAATCTCCATTAGAAAGAAAAACAATGTGACATCTAATGAGTTTTGGTTTAAAAAACAGTGACAAAGCTATATTCACGACGATTTCTTTTGCATTTAAGATTACCAGTATTTCTTTTTGTTCATTAACTGTTCTTCTCTTAGTTTTTCCCTTGCATAAAATATAGACAAATAACAAAATTTCATGAAAGCTACCTATAACTTGTTACCGTATTCTCAGTTACTAAATCTCTACATTATCTCCCTTGCAGCTATTAGCAGCAGTATCTGACAAGTCTGTGTTCTTCAGCAGTACTCAAGAGTTATGACTACATGTAAAATCCATAAAGCCAGCATAATATGAGCTTTTATCTTGCAGCATCACCTCGGCCTTTTTTTTTTTTTTTTAACTGCAACACACTGGCCATAATTCAGCCAAAAGAACTGAGTACATGGAAGGTTTACAAACTGAGACTCAACAATATTATTGAGAGCAAAGCATAGGAAAAAACCGGCGATAGCGGCCAACAGGAACCAAAATTAAATCAAATACTTCAGAAAGTGAATAACTATACTGACTGATGTGATGTCTGGACAAGAAAAAGATGCTGTAAATGTTCAAAACCAGTAATGCCCTTGATTTACGATCCGAACATCACACGCGAGACAAGATCACTCTCCACACAGTTGTTACTTAACTCGTGCCAGAAGATGATAATTTCATTGCAAAGCAAACCGCGATTCTTGGATTCCTTCCAAGAATTTCAAAGCGAGAAGGGCACAAGATACACACCTACAGAGCACCTTCCAATAAATCTCATAACTTATAAAGTTCCCAAGTGCACGCACACAGCGTTAACAGCTCAACGGGAGCGCCCGAACATCTCCCCGAGCCTCGGCTCCGCGCAGCCCGCAGCGCACCCGGGAGCGCTGCCCGGGCGCGGCTGGGCACAGCCGCCAGCTCCGCCGCCCCTCCGCGGGCTCCGCGGTGCCTGGCAGAGCCCCGAGCCGCCCCGGGCCGCGCTCCCCCGGGTCGGAGCAGCCCCACGGCTCCCGCTCTGCTTTGTCATCCCCCGCCGCAGCGGGCGACGCGCTCCGCGCCGCCGGAGCCGCTCCCGCAGCCCCGTTCCGACCGCGCCACCGGGACCCGCCAGAGAGCCCGCGGGCTCCGCTCGCCCCACACGGCACCTCCCGACCGCGGGACCGGCGCGGAGCGACCCGCGGCTGCGCGCCGAGATCCGCCGGGATCTGCGTCCCGACTTCCATCCGCGGGATGAGGGTGACCTCAGGGAGCGGCGCCGGGCAGCGGCAGCTCCTCGCAACTTGCCTTGGGTTTGTACAGCCACTTTCTGAACCTGTTCATCATCACCGCGGCCGCTGACACCCCGCTGCTGCCGCCGCCGCCGCTGCCACGGGGGCTACCGGCTCCCCACCCGCGCCGCTCAGAGGACCGGGGCGACCCGTGCCCCTCGCCGGGAGGCTCCGCCGGGTTGTGTTCTCCTCCCGCTCCGCCGCCGCCTCCTCCCGCGCAGCGGCCGCCGGGCGCTCCCGTCAGCGCAGGGACCGTCCGGCGGCTCCGCGCGCTCCGCGCCGCCCCGACCGCCCCCAAAACATTGCGCGGCCGGCGGCAGCGCCACCCCACCGGGCATGCGCGACACCGCCCCCGCGCCCTCCCCTCCCCACCCAATCGGGTGGTGGCCCGGGGCGGGCCCGCGCAGTCGCCCCGCCCACCCGGCTGCTCATTTACGTAACACGCGAAGGGGGCGGGGAGACTGCGTACGGCGCAGGCCACGCCCCGGCGCCCACTTTTTTTTGCAGTGGATGCTGGGACTTGTAGTTTTCTCACGGGCCGCGCTGCGCGCGTGCGCTGGGGGATCTCAGGCTCTGCTTGCGCCCGCCAGCGCTGCTGCTCCCTGGCAACTGGCGGGTCACCGACCGCTGGCTGCCCGTGAGCGGAAACACCGGGGAAGCTCGGAACGAGTTCCTTGACAACGGCGGCAAACAACCGCCGCCATCTTGTTAACCCGAGCGTATAGTTCCGCGCACCCGGTCGCGCCGTTTGGCAACACTGAGGAGCGCTCGCGAAAGGACTACAGCTCCCAGCAGTCCTCGCGCCCCTTGGCAACGGGGCGCGCGGGGTCCGTGCAGCCGGAGGGACCGCGCCGGGACACGGACGGCACGCGCCGGGAGGGGGCAACTGGGAACGGCATCGGGAGCGGCGGGGACAGCCAGGGACGGATCCGGAGCGGCGGGGCAAGGCAGATGTGGCCGTACGTGACACCTCCGGAAAGAAAGCCGGGTGCAATTCCCAATGTGTCAAAGTGGCGGGTGCCCTGGGCAGGCTCGAGACTCCTTCGCTCCTTTATTTTCATATAATCATAGAATCACAGAATGGTTTGGGTAGAAAGGAACCTTAAAGTTCATCTATTTCCAACGCCTCTGCCATGGGCAGGGAGACCTTCCACTATACCAGGTTCCTCAGAGCCCCATCCAACCTGGCCTTGAACATTGCCGGGGATAGGGCATCCACGAATTCTCTGGGCAACCTGTGCCAGTGCCTCACCATCTTCACAGGGAAGAATTTCTCCCTAATATCTAATCTAAATCTATCCTCTTTCAGTGTTCATATTTATTAGGTCTTCATAAGTACAATAGAAAAGATCAAGGGGGCCTGTGTTACACTGTGGACAGGGTTGCTGGGCTCCCTGAAATTCTGGGCAAGTAGCCAGCCTTGGTGTCCATTTGCTAACCCACGTCATAAATATAGTACAACTTATTTACAGAAGCTTTTGTACAATATTCATTTAATTGTAAAGTTCTACAAGATAATAGATTAAAAAAAACCCCATGTCATGTTAAGGAAAACAGTTTCAGTAGGTATGCAAAACATTGAAAGACATGAAAATTAAAATTAGGCTCCTCAAAGTGAACATTTTCCATCTGATCTCTCTGAATTTTGCAGGGAGGCTTAGTTCAGCTGTTTTTAAGAGGGACAGCTTTCATCAGAGGAAATGCAATCTCCGTCTTTCTAGGCCAGGAACGTAGGAGTAGATGCAAAACCTGAAAGAACCTTTTGGGTCTTTGATACCAATCCCTACAATTGTGGCCAGTCTTATCCTATGTAATTGCTTTCAAAATATCTCCAAGCTCCATTCTAAAGTAAGGTTAAGTCAGGTTCTCACCTCCTTTAACTGATCTACAGCTGATAACGGAAGAAAATTTCTACCATTTCATACACAGTATAAATTTCTATCATTTTTATACATAGCAATTAGAGTGTTTTTCTAACCAGCTGTGTGGAAATGAGGGTGCATATCACACCAAAAACATTTTATTCCTGATGTGTATGTTTTAAAACATTGACAATAATAATAGCAGATTCTTGAATTAGAAGTGGGGTTCTTTATATTAGGAACCCCTGTACGTCCAGAGATCTGAAGGCATTACTATACCTCTTAGTTTTCACATTCCAGTTTTGGGGTTTAATGATTGTTATTTGGGGGGAGGGGTGAATGTCAGAGCATGAGAGCTCAAATTTCTTACTGCTATGCCAGATGAAAAAGCATTTGTTACTGGTAGAGCTGTTGGAGCCTGAATTATGATTCAGCCTGAAGTATGGAAATATTTCTCTCTGGCTCATCCAAAATCCCTTGTGAGTGTAAGAACCTTGGCAGGTTCTTACCTGAGAAACAAATGATTCTCAAAGGAGTGGAGCAACAGTGATTCCCCTGCACAGTAGTGCCTCTTTCTGTGTTTGCCATCCCTTGTCATGATCCAACCCTGTTTTGCTGGACTTTTTTTTTAACTGGACATTTTTTCTTGATCATAACAGGTACCTAAATGGCTATATTGAACATAATCACAGACAAACTCTTTTTTTCAGTGCCTTGAGATTAGTAATGAAAAGTGCTATTCAGGCAATTATTACTGAGTAAGATAGTGCTGAAAGGCAGAGTACAATACCACTGTGACTGGAAATGTTATGATAATATTTTAAAGCAAGAAATGAATTATGTTTACCACAGTGGGAATGAATCATCTTGATCAAACATTCTTTTCTGACGTCAAAATATGATGATATACAAATTACAAGAACTCTTTTCAAAAATGTATTTTTATTGTCACCATGGAAAGTTACTTTTGTGCTCTTTTTTTTCCCATTACTAAACCAAATTAATGACTTTCAGGTCTGATAATTGCTGTCATTGGTCTTTCATACACAACAACATGTGCATGTGTAGGAATAAATGCATTATAGTTCTCGTCATCTGAACATTAAAATCGAGGTAACCAGTCCTACACATTCTGAGACATATGGGTAAGGCATCATTTGAGATAGACAAAATCCAGTCATTTCACAAGCAAAGCATCAAACATAACAAGTACTCAACTGCTGTGTCTTCAGGAGCCTTGGCTGTGGCCCAGACCACTGAAGTGCTGTGATCACGGCCCAGCCTGCTGACCAACAGTCATTGCTTCCTTATAATTCCTCTCTGTTCCTATTCTTTTGTTGCTTTTGAAAAACAGGCTGATGACAGCAGCATGTGATGAGATTTAAGACTAAAATTTTGCTTTCTGGTGCATCTCACTGCGAAGAGCAGTGTGTTAAAGAGGACCTGTATGCACACAGGCAAAAATCCATGCTTTTCTCTATATTATCTTTAATTATATTTTTTCAAATAACCTGGTGCAGTAACCTTTTATCCTTAAGGTATTTTGAGATATTTACAATATGTAATTATGTCTTCTATTTTTTGGATGTTTGTACTGTGTTTTCATTTCTCCTGTCAGCTGTTCTGACTGTGATTTTGAAAGCTTGACCTAAATGTTCTCTTCTACATTACTGCAGTGTAACTTCTGCATGAGCCTATCACCATGCATTATGCCACAACTGAAGGAGGCATGAAAAAGTAATGATCTTCTGTATTTACAGGATTCTCCACGGTGAAGATGGTCAGCCATAGAGAACTTATTGCACTAATAGTGCAACAGCTTAACAAGTTTAACCCTGAAAATCAGAGCGTGGAGGATTTCTTGAATGAATCAGCTATGATGTTGCAGGTATATTAAATTTCAGTTCCTCTTACACAGTTTACTTTGTTACTATGTGATTTTAAATGTAGTGGTATCTATTTTCAAATGTTGTTCTAATTTCCATTGATTTTTCTTACACCGACATTTTTCGTTCATGAGTAAAGTCCAAATTTCTTACGGTTATCACCAGAAAACAAGGCAGTAATGATCAGAGGAGATGAAAAACTGCTTGGATAGCAACAATTAAAAAAAAAAAAACCAACAAACAAAAAAACAGGAAAGCAACAACCTTCTAAAATGGATCAGATAGTGATAGGGAAAACTTCTGTTCCACTTCTGACTAAGCTGTTTTATAGTTTCTTACTCTGTTCTTCCTTCCAAGTGGAAGTTTCTGACAGCACCACCCATTTGTATGTACAAATGCAGTTCAGAAGCTGTGTCACAGGATCAGGTATTCTTGCTTTGGGGACATAAGTGACCACCAGAACAGTGGGATAGAAGGACAGTGACTATAAATCAGCTACCAGGTTCTAATTTAACACTGCAAGTAACCAGACCATGATTTGCCAATTTGTGTCTGTTCTGGCTGAAGCAGTTCCCATCCTTTCCTGACCATAGTCTGTCACCTCTTCCCATCTCTTTGTCCTCCGTGTCACCCCGACTTGTGCTGAGGCAGCTAGTGGATTGATTTGCTTTAGCAAATCACTAAGGGAAGACAGTAATATTGTTTAGACTACTATTGTCTGTGTGTGCCATGTGTTATCAAATGGCATTGTTGGAGCCCTGATTCCACACTGCCATGTAGCTCCAGTGCTCATTTCCACCTCTGACAATAAGGTATAAACCACTGCAAACAGTTAGATAGTCTTTTGCATTGATTTTGTATAAATACTAATGACTACAAGAGTATAAAACCGTGGAGGTGTGATATGAAAGCCAGGGGCTGAGCAGTGGCTCCACACCCATTCCTTGGGTGCTTGCCTTCTGAAACAGTTGCCACTCAGACCCCTATTTTCCAACCCTGCCCTCTTGCCTTGTAGTACTGGCATAACTCTTTGTGTATTCATATCCTGAATTACACCAGGGAACTGATCCAGTTTCAAAATAATCATTTTTCACTGGGCAGAGAGCAGGTAAATTCATCTACCACTGCTGCCAAAATAAATACTTATAGAAATGAGTCTTCAGATCATTGTTCTTCTCACCCCAGGAAAGGTGATACTAAGAAAAAAGAAGAGTAACTCCATTAGAGAAATATGAATGTAAAGTTTCATAATAAACCCTTTTAAAAGGGGAAGGACAGGGAGGATAGCTGAGGCCAGGTTGCTTACTACATAGGATTTATCAAAGAAAGTAAAAAGTAAGATCTACGTTTATATAAAATTCAGCTTTGTTTCAGTACTAGATGGGTGATTAAAATTCATTATGAAAAACTCACTTCTTTCTTTTCTGTTTCATAAGAGGCATATGATCCTAAAAATACTGTAACATTTTTGCACACATGATTTCCAGGCTTGATCACGTAGCAATTAGCCAATATTAACTAACTCATGCAGAAACTTCTTCAGTTTGTATCCTGATTAACACCTTGGCTCTAAATCACAGACTAGATTCATGCCTGTTTGTCTCATGACAGCAACATGACAAATAGCAAACTTCATTCTATACTGGCCAGACAAAAATTAGGAGAGTCAGATTCTAAGAGACCAAATCTAAGTCATTACAAGACACAGCTCTATATTTATTTTTGTACTGACTTGGGTATGCAGTATATCACACTTGACTTTTCTATAAGTTACAATCTTCCGTTCTATGAAACTCTTTTAATTGGTTAGTAGTTTTCCATCTCCTTAAAGTGCAGTCAGATTCCAGTCATTGTTAACACTGTATGTTTAATTCCTAATGTATATCTTTATTGTATTTGGATGGTTTAAAGTCTTTATGTCTTCTAATGTGATATGTGAGGTATCTTCTTTAGTTCTTTCATAACTTGTTGATGACCTCCATAAAATATCCTCCTTAACCTACTGTTCACCTGTCTGGGGATGTTCCTGGTGAAACCAACAATTTTGGGCTAGATTATTTCCTTCAAAATAAAAACACAGTACATACAAATCATTCTAGAACACGTTCAAGGGAGTTCAGCACCCCAGTAGCGCTGCAGGAGCCACTGTGATGCCAGTCTTGTCAAGTGCCAGATCCTCAAAATAAGTACCTCTGGCAGCCACAAATGGTCACCTGAACTGCAAGGAGCCAAGGACACTTTGCAGAGCAAAACCTCTGTCAGAATAAAGTAGATTTTAAGAGCAATATAAGTATATGTAGGAACTGATTGAAATTAAACAAAATTACTTCTTTGGAAATCTAATAGAGGAAATGAGAGGATGGGCACCCTTGGCTGATCAGAAATGGGGAAGGCATCAGTAAAGAGTAAGAAATTACAGGCAGAATGGAACTGAGTTGTGAAGCATCTTGACAGACAGCTTCAGTTTTATGTGCTAGAATCAACTGTGAGATGGTAGGTGGAGTAAGTGGGTCACATCAATGGACTAGCAGGATGAACTCAACGGTAGCATTCCAGATGGTTGATTTACTAAGATGGAATTAGTTAAACCCATGAAAGAGACACTTATTTCAATTAAATAGAAAATTCTGAGACACTCCCTTAGATTTTTAGCTATGAAGTGATAGGAAAGTACTATTTGAAATGTACTGTTCAAAAAGAGTGAAGAAGATGTGCACATAAACTGGTGATGATAACCTGGGGAGTAATCTGCATGAAAAATGACCTCTGGAGTTGTGGGCTTGACAGGCAGGCAGGATGGCAATAGAACCAATAATTGAGGAAAGAAGTAGCATGAGAGAGCTGAAGTTTTGTTTTCACGCTGTTGAAATTAAACTGACAACAGCAACAGAGAAATGTCACAGAGAGAGGCCAGCATCCTAGACTGAAGTTTAGGGTTCTTAGTTGTGTACATGATAAATGGGAATATGCTATGAAAGGAAGTTGGATGCAGTTCTGCGGGAGGGGGTGTGGAAGGCACGATCTCTATTGATCCAAATATCCCTGTCAACCGTTTACCAGCGGCGTAAGACCATTCTTGTGGGAATCCTTGCAAATTAAAGCAGTAAAAATAGCTGGTGAACTGAGGCACAGGAAAAGAAGTGAAAGTGGGCAATTACATTTTAAAATGAAGGGCTTTACAATATGAATGTATAAAAAACAGAAAGAAGCATGAAATAAATCAAGTTGAAGCCATGAGGTTGAAAATATACTTGCTTTGCAAATGATAGTAAGAAGGAATTAATAGATTTCCATATTAGATCTTTTACTAAGTATAAAATCAGTCATTGTTGAATATTCTGGTCAAAATCCAACAGGTTTCTTTTGGTTTCACTGTACTACTGCAAAGCTGACACAGTTCAGAGCATAGTCAATCTTCAGCAAGATTTTGTTTTTAATTTCTAGATGCACATAAGGTTATGTAAATAACTAAAATAAAAGTCAAAATACATGATTATGTGAAATAGTATATTTTGGTCTTTCATAAAGACCGTGTAGAACTTTTTTTTTTTATTTTAACAGTGCACAAGGGCTGTACGGTAGAAGTTTGGAATACTCTGCTAGCCAAATATTGGGTGGATGGTAGAGAAAGATAAACTGAATTCTGTTCGATGCTCTGTCATCTTTCTATCCCTGTCCTTTCTCTTGCCCTCAAGTTTACTTGCCCAGGTCACTTTATTTAACCTGTCCCAGTTCCACCTCTTGAAGTGGTTGATTCCAGTACTATTGTCACTGTGCAGCGAGTCCTGCTCACCTCTTTGGTCTTGTTCTGCTCACCTCAAAGTTCTTGCACGCTCAGTTCCAATCTCTACTGTACCTAAATCAAATGAGAAATCTCTCTCTCTCTCTCTTCAATCTGAAGCTACAAGAGGTAGATGCCACCAAGAAGAAAAGGTGAGACAAGCTCTCTTTTATCAGTTTGAGCTCCCAGACTGACCCAGCACGGCTTGTCCCAGGCTCACCCTGTATTGTAGTGAAAGCTGTGCTTGCCCTGGGCTGGGCATGGCAAGGGCAAACAGAATATTCAGGACAGTTTACTGCTACAGTTTAAATTCACACAAAATACATGCAAATGGCTATTTTTCACTTGGCAAAATGTGCATAGGTTTTCTTACGAAAATCAGAAGGCCAAAATTTGCAAGGCACTGCTGACCCCTGTGTGCCACTTTGAAAATACATCCCAAGCTCTTTCTCTGCATTTGGTTTGAAACTACTTAATATTTCCAAATAATTAGGTAAAATCCTGAAAATTTGACAACTTTCTGTCAAAAATCAGTTACATGTATAAGGCCATGTCAGCTGCTCTCAAATTGTTCCTCTCAAATAACATGGGAGGTTATCCATTAACTTCAGCAGAAGCAGAATCAACTTCTTTACTATTATTATTTTAACTTCTTAATGCATCTTTGTAATTTTATTCAAATATCAGTGTTCCACCTGAGCATATTCTCTCTGCATAGGAAACCTTATTTCAAGCTTTTTGACAGAAATCCCCTTGGAAAACATGTGGCTGTACAGTCTGCTTCTGAATATATTCCAGAGTCAGAAGCATAACCCTGTACATACCTTGGTGTACATGAGATAAGTAGTTTGCCATCTTTATTAGTAGGAAATGATGGCATTAGATACTGCTCTCCAGAGGTATGGTTTTTCCTAGCTGTACATGGGATTTAGCTTTACACAGCCCATTTACAGCAGCGATGGCTGCACTTCTAATCCCTGTGTGCTGCTTTGAAAAAGCACCCATCTTTCCCTGCATTTTTGTAATTGAGGTAGATCAAGCAGATACCACATCAAATAACCACTGGGATACATTTTTCACTTGTTACACTTTGCAACCACTCAGCGTTTCAATACACACATAGGAAATCAGAAAATTAGTGCTAAAGGAAAAGAAAGTGAGGTTAAAGAAAGGTAAACTATTACTGTGACAGTAGTTCAGGTCTGTCTGCGTGTAGAACTTTATAAAGACAGGATTTTCTTTTGGTGGAAATTTCCATTTTTGATGGAAATGTCTAAACAAACTGCTGAGTGCCAGATAGTTGTCAGTATTTAAAACCAAGGTGTCGAGCGAGCATAATCTCTACAAGGCTACTCAGGAAGCAAGAAAGACATGTTCCAATCTCAGTTCGTATTTTCCAACTCCTAGTTTAGACTTCCGTAAAAAAGTGGAGTTAGGAAAATTCACTTATTATTAGCCTCTTGTTTTTAGAGAAAAGGAGATGAAATATGGAAGGATTTTTAATTATTGAATAGTGGGAGATGAATAACACAGTTTCCTCTAATTAGAATGTTATGATCAAAATCAGTCTAGAGGTGTTAAACTCCATACATTTTATTTCTGCTACATGTAAACTTTACATCATAAAAAGAATTTCTGTTTATTATTCTAATTGAATGATCAGACTTTATTTTCTTCCAGGAAAAAAACTACACTTTGAGTTGTAATTTAGTTTTTTACAGTCTTCATGTTTATTGTACTGTAATTTACAATGTTTATAACATAATGTTGGGCTTGTTTTTCACTGTAAATATTTTCAATAAAACTATAGATTCATTAGCAATTTGAGGGATGATTCCTAATTGCAACAAACAAGCCCTCACCTTCAATCATGAAGAATCATATTATTCCCTCAAACTACCTAAAAAAAAAAGTCCAGTTAAATGTTTTTGCTTCAATATTGTCACTTGTTGCTACTAAAACAGAATTCAATTTGAATTATCCTGAATAACACATTAACTTAAAATAATTCCTAAGTCTGTCTCAGATCTTTAAATTATTATATATTCACATTCAAATTTACATCTGTTCCTGTTGTTCTTCATTTGAATGGCCAGATTATTTCTCCTTGTTTATCTTCCTAAATGCTTTTAATACTCCTTTTATCAGACTGATGCCATCCAGATAATATCTTCATTCTTGTGTACTAAACCCCCTTCTTTTTATTAAGCATTCTTCACTTGAATCTATCAAAAATGATCTATATCCAAAGTGATCTTTCATCCAGTGCATGTTGTACATAAGGATATAGTTTTATCAGACCATTTACAGAAATGGACTGCATCTGTTCATTTTGAAAAAAGATTAAATTTTGTACCTAAATGGAGCATCCAAGGTATTGTTCTTCCTTTTGACTGTTAGAATCAAGCTTTTATGATGATAACAAGAGACAGATTTTAACACAGGAGTTACCATGCAATGTTTGTGCCTTTCTCTATGCAAATAACTCACTTTATTTTCATGGAATTATCTGCTTCAATTAGAGTTGCAGGATCAGACCCATCATATTGACTTTCCTACATACATCCCAGCTAGAGAGAAGCTTATTTCTGTAAAACCAGAACTGCCACCCCAAATTCACTGTTCTGCTCCTTTACCCCCCTCGTGTTTACAGTAAGATGAGCCTGTTTATGAGCTTCCCATTTCACAAGAACATGGTGTGATTTGGCACAACTCTTCATAGTTCTCATTTGTGCTGGTTCAGCTGTCTCACACATGCCCACTCAACTGATTTTACTCAATTGTGAGTAAAATCCCCAAATGTCAAAAGTCATAGATTTAGTTTTAAATATGAAGACAATGTAATGCAAGAATGACAGATTTGGTGAATAAAAATCCTACTAAATTATAGAAGTATAATTTGTATTATTAGTTACTGACATAAATGCATATTAGGATCTTTCTAAGGAAATGATGGAATCTGTGTTTTCTGCAGTGTTCTGGGATTTAATATTAAGTACAAGGGAAAATAATGGTAACTGTACCTCTTAGTATAGCATTTGTCAGCCCTGTCTGCTGAAGATGAAAAACACTAGCTTGTGACTGCAACATAGACTGTGAAGAGTAGAAGCAGGATATTTTCCTACTTATATCCGAAAATCCCAGGGGTTTTTTCCCGCTGACTTCAGAGAGAAAGAAGACTGGGTTCTGGTGACTGATTCAAACCCTGGTGACGTCAGTAGGAATATTTTCTTTCATTTTCACAGCATTTTGATTAGACCCTTGGAGAGGACTAGCACTGATATCTGAAGCACCCTAAACTAATCAGACTGTATCTGCAAAATGTGCACATTCTGCCTAGAAGAAGACAAGTTCACTACACACTATTGCACAGTTCTCTCAGGAGGTGAAAGCTATTTCATCTTTTCATCAAATATTATCTTCTTTCTAAAATGTTTGTTTCACCTAAACTATATCCTTAGCCTGAGAAGTCTCAAACAGAGCATCGCTGATAATTCTTTCCTTTTTTCTCTCCATAGAGAAGAGCTTTTCCTTCTCTCCTTTTCTGATCTCTCTGGCCCCTTCAAACAGGTCCCACTGTAACCAGCCTTATTACAATACACCCACTGTAGCAAAGCTTGCCTTTTGCAGATATTTCTCCATTTAATTCATGCTATTTCTTGTACTAACCCATGTTGGAAGTTGTGTTCAAAGCCCTTCTTACACAGTTTCTTCTCTCCTTGAGGAAACTTGACTGATTCCCAGCTACAGCTGTATGTCAGGAGGAAAAATATGTCCATGGAAGCAGGCTGCAGGTATTAGGGTTTTCCCAAAAGGGAGAGGTAACACCATAATTAGACAAAAATCACATTTTTTTCCCAGGATCATTCAGGATAAATTCAGACAGAATCTTTTTTTTTTTTTTTTACAACCTAAACACTTAGTAATCAGAAAAAGCTGAAATTCAATGGCATAGAGAGAACACTGTCAGATATTTGTATCTGTTCAAGATCTGTTTTGTCTTCTGTTATTTTTAATATTCAGTGTAACAGAAGACAATCACTGCCTGTGTTACTTTCACCCATAAATAATCTGGCCTTACTTATGCTGAAGGGCTCACGCATACTTGCAAGCTTAGCTAACTGCTAGTTGTTTCAGAGAAATATGTGATTAAAGTATACTTGAAAAGGTAAGAAGTTGCTCTGATGGACAGAATGAATGCTCACAAATTAGTGTTTATTAATTCTTGTTGGCACCAATGACTTAGTGTGTTGCCTGGGGCAAATCTCTTACTTGGTCCATGCCATAGTTCCTGCATGTACAAAATTATATTAGCCAAAGGAATCTCATTAAATACAATTAATGCTAGTAAAGTGTTTTGAAAACCTCATACAAAAGGTGCTATAAACGTACAATCTGTCATACTGTATCATTTCAGGATCACTTGACCCACTCTGAAATACATCTCACTGACTTGAAGCACAGAACAAAGCCCCATAGAAAGAATGCATTTAGGAATTAGTGCTAGAAATTGCACCTATCCAACACGTTACTTTCCCAAACCCATCATTATTTCAGATATACAGATAAACTGTTAATATCCTTGATGATATTTGTAGAGGACACAGTGCACTTTCTATGCAGAGAGTATCCTAACTGGTTTTAAAGCACTGGCTCGGGTTTTGATTCACTAGATTATCTGCAAGGCTTAACCACCAACTGGCTCACCTTTGGGATTTCCCAGCCAAGTGTTCCTCCTGCCCAGTCTTGTTTAGTTGATTGAGTAGTGATGAGATCACTTCCTTAGGTGACACAGCTGCAGGCTGCTCAACTATTCTCAATTAGTACATGTAGAAACAGAACATTTAGTGCTTTCTGTGGCTGAAAGCAGATTCAGCTGACTCTGTTTCATGACAAGACTTTTTATCCTGTGGTCTCCAGAACTGCCAATCAGTACTGATGTTGTGAGGCACAGCTGTCCCCAGGCTGTACTTCCTGTCACCCTGTTGCTCATCTCAAGGCCATGCAGTGGTTATGTACATTCTTGCTCAAGGTTTAAGCAAGATTGAGAACTTCTGTGTTCATCCTGACACTTCTGACTGACTCGCTATCTCAGAGCAGTAAAAGCAGAGTAAATGTAGACAGGCAATTACATTTTTATGCTGTAGTCTCTATTGTACAGGAGATGATTTGGGCACAGGTGGTGTCCTGTTTTTACCTGTTTGTCTACTTTTGGCCACCTCTCCAAATTAAATTTGAAAAGCACAGGTTTGCCATACGTTTTATATCGAATTATGCAGAACATGAATACAAATATTCTAATCTAATAAAGATCTTGAAAACAACTGAAATTTTAGCTTTCTAGCAGAGATAGTTGAGAGAGTTTTTGTTGGGCTTATTTCCAACAGGTTTGAACAGTTTTACAATGGACTTTCTGTTTATTACCAGAGTTACTACTATGTTCTGCAGTTTCTCCATGAACAACACCATTTGCTCAAGGGGAGCAATTGTTTTAGATTCAAAATGTCACAATCCTGCTTTCACTGGAACTACATTCTCTCCCACCTTGCCATTCACTTACTTAGGTTTGCTTTTGCCTTTTGTGGCAAATTCTTAGAGATCTCATATCAAATATTTCATATATATATATATATATATATATATAAAATCATTTAGTGGGGGCTTAGATTTATGGATTTTCTTTGTTAGTTTTATGAAAGAACTTCCATAAATCTTCATCCATAAAAAGTATATTTGGAATGAACTTTGTGTCTCACAAAAACCCTCAATGCTTAGCAAGGTGGAGTTCATGCTTCCCACATTTTTATTTTTTTTCTTGCATATTTTAAGATTTGTTCAGTCTCTTTCCTCATTTTTCCTCGTGATGATGCACAAATTAGAAGGAATGAAACCTGGGTTTTGAGCAGGAGTAGTGAAAAAAATTTATGCTTGCTCTGAATGACAACATGAGAAAATACACTTTGAATTCCTCTGCATAATTTTTTGCATCTAAATACTAGAATGGTAATTTTAAAGTTTTGCCTTGTGTTTGCTCCATCTCAAAGCCCTGTATAGTGACACACATCAGAAAACTCACAGAGTTCCATCCAGCCACCTCTAATAATACCCATAAACTAGAAATGAATCACATTAGGGAAATAAAGCAATCAAGAGGGTAGCAGACAGCCTACTAGGCAAGGTGAACGTCTCATCTGATGTATTATTGCAGTTCAATTGTTCCCACACCTCAGATCTCTGGGGGAGATCATACATCAAACGTGGACTACATGTTTTCAGAAGATGCACTTAGCCTTTTTTCTTGGCTTCTTGTCTAACCTCCTTAAATCGAAGGATCATTATTGTTTGTCATTTTGTCATAGCTCAGCTGGCCATTTCCAATTCATGTAATAACAAACTGTTCTGGGCCTCAGATTTTATTGCAATGTTTAAAGGTGGTTCATACTAGATATTTATCTCATATAGTAGCAGATAAGATGTTTATCTCATTCCATAGGTTATTTGTTATGCTTGAAACTCTCTGTAAAGTTGAGAAGCATTCAGATTTTTTTAAGGGATTATGGGGTAGGACCCAAAAGGCACATAGTGAGCATCCGACTCTCCTGTTCTCTTGAACATTAGGAGTGACCAGGAGCATAACAGGATAAGAAGCTGTCTGCATTAAAAAGAATCCTAGCACTCACAGGTTTAGCTTAAATTAGTAATATTCTCCAAAGTTAGGTTTCAGTAGCAGTTAAGAGTCTTTTCCATAGTGTCTGTCTGGCTTCTCCCCACAGTTTAGTCTCCCTAAGTAGCACAGACTTCACTGACAAAGAAGAGGTTTCCTGAGGGAACACCAAACTCTTACTGAAACTTTCTCATACTGTTGACTAAGTTATCTTATTGCTCATAGCTGAGAGAATTCAGATTTTCTTTGCATCGACTTCCGACATTCACACATCAAGGTCTTTTAGCTCAATGCGTATGTCAGCAGATAAAATGAACACTTAACATTGGAGAAAGTTATATTTTACTTAACAAGGGCCATTAGTTTGCTAGGAGTGCCCTTATTTGATAGCATTAGAAGGGCAGCAGCTCTACCAAAGGCACTGCTGTTCATTGTTCATATTTTGCAGTTACTTCAAAATGATTGTATTTATTGAACACAACTAACATTTTCTTTCCAGAATACATTAATCATTATTAATTTTGTATCTCTATAGACTCTTAACGTGACAGAAGAGAAATTTGTATTGGATACACTAGCAGGATGTGCAGAATATAAATCCATATTGGATGTAGTAGTCAATGCTTTTTATGTTCAGGATGGGAGATACTGCCCAATTTCTGAGCGTAATCTCTATTTAGGTAAGTTGTCTTTACAATACCAAATATGTTTACCACAAAACTTTTAAAAAAATATCATTTTACTAGTGTAGGTCTAGGTATTATATTACGTTGGAAGCATTGTCATCGTGCCTAGTGCAGTGTGAAGTACAGGACTTTTTCCAATGCCCTTATGATGTGAAGTCTAAAACCTGAAATTGTTATTTACTCTGAACTTTTACAGGTGTTAACTGGAATTTTACCTAAGAAAGTCAGGTAAGACACGGGTGGAAAATAGCATCAATGTCTGGAAGAAGCATCTTGGAAGTTTAACTATTCATTTAAAAAGTGTTCTTCAGTGCCTTCCTTTTATACTCCTCTATGCAACCCAATACCTCTGCCTTTCAGATACAAAAGTGTGTCACAAAGCTCTGTGTGCTGAGGAGCACAGCATGTCTCACAGTGTGCAGACACTATTGTCTCTATCCATACCTGCATTTCTTCATTACTGACTATCACAATGACATAAGTGACTTCTGTCTGTCTCCAGGAGTGACATCAATTATTTTCGTTTTATTAGTTACTTGGTTAGAATCAGTTATGATATAACTGTATCTGATAGTATGAGCCAGTTAATTAGGGTAGTTACTACTCCCAAAGTTATTTCAAGTACGGAGAAGTACATGAAAAATTAAGTTTAAAAATACTTTATGCTATTTATTTAATAAACACATGCTGAGGTTGATTTATTAAGTACCTAAATAGGTTGGAATCCCAAATACCCCTGTCACTGGTTCTCTAAGTCAGGTAAGTTCTGAATCTTTGTGGGTACATTTAAAAGTTAATTTAAAGTGGTTGAAAAAATACAAAGAAACTTACCTAATATAAATATATATACATTTTATGTTTTAAAAGCTACTACATTTTTATGGCAATTCTGGTTGCTTCTGTCATAATCTGGAAGAGTACAGAAATCTAAATCAAACAACAAACAAAAGGAAGCCTAAACTGTCAAGGATGAAATTATTAGTGTATTGAGTTTATTCTAAATGGTAATGCTTCATTGTCTCCATTTCTCCAGAGCCATGTTTTTCATTGTCTGGGGCACATAAATTATACCTTTAAGCTGAGTGTTGCTATAATTGGATTGTCAGGACTGGTCCACTCAAAAGCCTCCATTAATCATAGGCAGAGTTTAGGCACAGAAAATTTTCCTTTATCAACAAGTTGAGAGTCTAAGGTCATTGGCTTACATTTTTTTAAGCTGCTTGTGATTCCCTTTGCCAAGCTGCATTGACACTTAAATGATCAAAGCTGCTTATAAAGGCTGTTGCTATGTGTGAGCAGATTTAAATTTAATAAAGCTTGTAGGAGATAAATGTATATTCTGCTAAGACTGATTAAATACATTGCTGTAGTAAATCACATGAGATTGAAGCCTAAAGATACTGAGTTGGCTGCAGCACATTGATCAGAATTTACTGATTTTACCATTACAGTTTGGTGGCAGCTAAAACACTGCACTGTAAGTGAAGCCTGATTGATCAAAGTGAGTGTGGACAAATGAAAGCTGATACAGGAACCCATGAACTTCACAGGTCTACTAAAATTTCTCAGTACTGACTGTGCCTCTTCCTGTATCACAGAATAGAATCATAGATCATTTAGGTTGGAAAAGACTTCTAAGATCATCAAACTTGTGTACTTGCCATAGAGGGTGCAAGATTCAGGTTTGAAATTTCACAGTGTGAAACTAGATTTTATTCGATTTCAGAATGAAAACAAAGGTTACAACATTTTAGGCAAAATGGTCACTTGGAAAAAAAAGCAAAATGAATACTAGAAATATTAAATTTTGTGTTTAAATTTTTTGTTATCTATAATGTTGTCATGTATAATAAACTACAAATTTGTAACAGAAGAGTAAGGTCGATCCTCTCTGAAAACATTAAAACCAGAGTATGTTGAGTATAGGGTAGAGGTTTATTAGAATTGCCTCCTGCATTTTAAATGTTTGTATCTTTTGACAGTTATCTGTTATCTAGCTACTTTTCAACTAGAAGATATTGGTCTTCAGCACTTCAGCAGAATTGTGAAATCCCTGGACACTGCAAAAATGCAAAAGGTAATCAAAGTACAAAGAATTTTTAAAAAACAGTTATCTGTTCATTGTGTTTGATTAATCAGATGACTTTCTCAACTTTGAGAGTAATTTAAATGGATAAATTAGTGTTATTTTCAGTTTAAATTCAGAAATTAAATTAGTATTTTGTCATCACAAAACCCTTCAATTTCTTTACTTACAGGGTGATTCTCATTAAAAGATCAACTTAAAATGTATTTTATATAATCTGAGAAGGTAGAATAATCACATAATTTACAGTTCATGTCATTTACAATTGTCCCTCTAAACTGTGCACTGACTCTTGCCTCTGCTTACATTCTTTCTTTGACTTTAGACAGGAGATTTTTTTCCATATGCAGTGAAACTATTGAAACTTGCACTTCCTGCTGTTTAGTGTTCTTCTTCCCCCTGAACAACTCACTGCCACTTTCATTATCAAGCCTATTTTGCTTCCATCACTTTTTCTCCTTCTCAAAAACACTGGCTGGCTTGGAGCTATGCATGTACCAATTGCCCCAGTACAACATGCAACTGACCAAACTTCTGCCAAATAAAAGTGGGACAACAAAATTTTGCTTTCCTGTCCTTTTCTGGAGTCATGAATTTGAGGTTTGCTCCACTATTTGTTTGCTATTTTTTGATGTAACCGTAGAAACAGAAATATCCTCTGCTTCTCTTTCAAAATGCAAGTGCTAATTATCTTTATAAAGAGGAACAGAGGGATAAACTGAGCAGCAATGCTTTCTCATAAGCCCCTTTTTCTCAGGAAAATGGGCTAAAAATTAAATCACTGGTGACACAGCATCTGTAACCTTTGATCATCCAGATGTTTCAAAACATAGTCCAAACACGCTGTTTGAATAACAAAGATGGAATCAAAGAGATAGGCAAATTTTAATAATTAATACTCAAAAGCCTAAGGTTTATCCTTGTAGTGATTACTTTGAATGTTCATGTGGATGCCAGTGTCTCTTTAATGAGTAGAGTTGCTTTACAATATGTAGGGAGAGAGTAGGTTAGGTTGTCTGGTTTTAGATGGACTTACTATGGAATACTTATTATTAATTCCATTCAGAGACAAAAATTATATCTTTCATTAACAGCTGGAAAAAACAGAGGAGTGGCTGGAAGAATTATCATAATCTGGTAGACAGACAAATCACTCTGTCTAAAATGCTCTCCCAGCCCCTTCTTTGGTAAACATCTTAGACACGAGCTACTGGATTGGATGCATCTTGAGCTCATTCAGCTAGCAACACAATTTTTTCCACTTCATGCCAGTTATCTCTTGTTGATTCCATTCATCTAGCTTTATATAGGTTAAGCATCAGTGCCCTGATATTCTGGTTTAGATAATGTCTCCTTCCCTGCCTGGAATAACTCTTTTCTGATAGGGAGGTGCTGCAAATTCCAATGGTGCGCACCTGCTATCATTGTAGCAGCTGTGACTTGGTTTGCTCAAGTATCTTACCAGATCCTCATCACCATGGCACCTAGCTTTTCTTCTCTTGCATTAGAACAGTTTCTTTGTCTCCAAAGTGATGCTAGATTAAATCAATGCACCTGCAGCAGAGGATTTAGAAGCAGCATTTTGTCCCCCCAGCAACAGAGATAAAACAGCAGAAGGCAGATCTGCAGCCTTTACCAACTAAAGTTATAAGAAATTTGGGGTCGGGATGCTGACCTCTAGATTTTGCCTGATGACTGTTGTATCTGTGCTCAGTTAGGACACTGAAAAAATATTCACATATATTTACCTACGACAGATTTACTTTAATTAAAAAATTAATTTAGCACATCACAGGCTGAGTGGAATTTTCTTCATCATGCAGATGAACCTCATTCAAGTGAATAGTCTTCAGGTGAATGAGGTTGACCTGGGTGAGATTTAAGACCTTTCCCTTAAAGACCTGTATGATGGAACTCATTCAACTCAAAGTCACAGTGTTTCCCTATGTTGGAAGAATGTTCAAATATTTTCATTTAGGCAGAGTAACAATGCTACTTCACTTACATGTTCATCTGCTTGAACAGAAAATCACAAGCTCTCATTCTGTAATATTAAGAATACAAGTAAAAATTGTAATGGTGACATAATTACAGAACCATAGGATAAAACACAATCTTGTAACTTTAATGTGATTATCCTTTTAAGAAATTAGCCATGCCTCACTAGTTCAAATCTATTTTTGTATTCTATTATTCTACATACTATTCTTCCATATTTATTTTAAAATTTAAGGATTTGTGTGTTAGAGAAAATACACTGTTGAAATAAAAAGTTGAAGTAAACAGCTTTGTAATTTCTGAATTGCCTTGTAAAAAATACAAAACACAGTGTTTTCTTTCTAGCAGTTATGAACCCGTTTTTTCCGTTTCATGTTTTGATTGCTTCTAAAAGCAGTTCTAAAGAACTGAGATCTTCAGAGGGGTACCAGTACATAAGGACTGGGCATTGTAATAGCTTTTATGATGAGGTAGGAATAGCAGGACAAGATCAGCCTCATGGTGGATGGTGGGTAAAACCAGTCTAAATTGGGTCAATAATGTTTTCAGGCAGTGGCTGATCTGTATGGAGAAACAGAACATGCTGTTTCCTAAAGTTACCTCCTTAACTCAAGAGTCAAAAGCTTATATTGTGAATATAAGCATTTCAGCTCTGCAAATGCCTACATGGATGTAAAGATAATACGAGATGAGAAAATCTCCCATTTTTTGTTAGTTTTCTAGAAGTCTGTATGATCCCACTGTGTAAAAGTGCGTCAAGAGTATTATGTTCAAATTCTCAGAAATAAGGTATTAATTCAGCCCACCTGTAAAAATGCATTACAAAACAGTCTTTAATTATACACACTTGTCTTACTACAGCCAGAGTATACATTAAAATATAAACATGGGTACAATTCATTGCTGGTGTAATTCCACCACTTCCAGAAGGGAAATGAATCTTGATTATCATGCTCTGTGAGTAGTGAAACTTTGTGAATGTTCAAGACAGAGAAGTAAGCAGAATAATGTTGTTACCAAAATGACTACCAGTGACTTTGCTAAGGAGACAGAGCCTGGTAACATAGAAACAGAAATCTGGGAGAAGTTCCATTTTGCTACTGTAAAAGCAATGACTGCTGATATTGGGTTTTCCACCTGTGTCACATGTGGCCAAAGACAAAACAGAATCCCCAGAATTGCTAGGGATTTTTCCTAACAATTCCGTTCACAAAATACGAAAGTTTCTGTTGTCCAAAAAAAAAAAAAAAAAAAGCTATGGTTTCATGAGTCTTATTATGCCAATGCTTGCCATCTATAATAGGGATTATCAAAACTAAGATTGTGGACTTTGGTTCAGGCACACTGGTCAGAAATTACGTCCAGTCATCCTGCATTGCCATTTGCAATCCCTGCAGTGCCTGGATGACCATTCCAGGGCTGCATTCCAAGAATTCTCTAGTTTGATGCATTTTGTGACATATCCTTACTGTAGCATTTCTCTGGGGACTGTGACTAAGACAGTACAAAAATGTACATCACAGTGTTGATATCTGATTACACAGTTAACCGTCCTCTGTACCTCAGGAGTACATAATAGCATTTATCAATCACATAATTACCTATTTGTTTTAATACAGGGGGAAATGTTAGTAACCAGTACAGGACTAGTGGTGTGGTAGAAAGCCTCAAGGGGCAACAAACAGCTGTTAAATATGACAGCTGGAAATCACTGTGTGCCTTTATTGTGGTTTCATCTGCCTGGAAGAGTTAGTTTAGTTGCTTTGTGAAGATAGTTACAGCAAATATTTAGGAGACAGAGAGCCAGGAAGAGCTGAAACAATTCAGAGGTGTAGTTTCACATGGCACTGTAGTAGACAGCTGACTGAAGCCTCTGAGGGTGGACTAGGCTATAAAAGAGGAGGAGTTCAGCCTAATGGAAGCTAGTGAAAAAAAAATTGAATATTTACAAGTCACCACCTGCATTATTTCTATTTCTGTGAGCTCTCTGAATACTTAGAAATTTGAAACCAGTTCAAACCTCAGGGTTTGCCTCATTTTAAGTGTATCAGCTCATGATCAATCTTGAATTATAATCCCTGTATACACACTTTTTACATGGTTTTAAACCCACAGTTTTAATAAACTTCATGTATAGTCAGTGTTTCCCATAAGATGAGTACTGTGGCAGGGGGTATGTTCACTGGAATCACACCACTGCTGGGATAACTGGATGTACGATTTTGTTACAATAGCTGGTAGAAATAGTGTCTACACTGTGCATCCTTTCTGGTGGAAGGTATGAATTCAGTCTAGACTTTTGACATTGTATTTATACGTTGCAGAAGTACAAATTACTGTTAGGTGACAAATTTAATCCAATATGCACGTGCTACAGTGGAAGAACCTCTCTAAGGACAATGAATGACCTTCTAGACGAATGCAATTAAATGCATGCCTTGCCATATGTTTATTAAACTCCACAGAATCTGGAAGCATCAAAAAACCCAAATTCTTCACAATTCAACACTTAGTTTATAATCAAACTTCTAGGGATGAAAGATCTTCTTTTGGATGGTGTGTTGATAAGCTGACACCTGCAAATTCAGGGAGCGGCAGTTTCCAGATAAGAATGGGAATCCAAGGGGATAATATTAATTTAGTCCTCCAGTGCTGGTCAGTCTTTTGACTACCAAAAGCACAATAGGTTAAAATAAGGCTGAATTTATAGGTTCATTCCTTAGAAATGGTCACATCAAGACTCTGGATTTCAAGTAGCAGGTTTTCTAGATCTGTTGAACATCTGCAGCAAACACTGTGAGTCAAATCGGAATTGTTTGTAGCTGAATTATTCACAAAGTTCTGACGCACCTTGGGCCTGGCACCGTATTTGAATTAAGAAACCTCTTGGTAGTCCTGCAGAATTAAAAACTCAATACAAAGAACTCTATGGCTCTGTGTAAAACAACTTGAGAGGGGGCTGATGCCAAGTCTAAACTAATAAGTGCTGCAAGTCTCCATTTGAAGCTTCCCAAAGTGACAGTGCACTACTTCCCAGCATGTCTCATAATGTCAGTATTATTTAGTGGACTTTTTGCTTTTACTGTGATTATTTCAGCGTCATGCTTGTACTTTCATTTCCAAGAATTTTAATGGAAGAGCTAAGGTTGAAGTTTGGAATTTATATTGCTGTAAATGACATAGGCTGAATCTGAGTGCTATTTTTCAAGAGTGTTTCAAAAGGCCATTTGAATAGTTCAAGAATTAAAGAAAGGCTTTGCCCTCCTGGTGAACTGCAGTGGCAAACAAATGTTCAAATGTTGGTTGCGATTTCTCCAGCATGTAGAACCCTGCAATGTACAAGTGTGCCAAATTTCAGTCTTCTCTTTTAATGGGAACATGCCAATTAATTATATTTCAATAAAAGAAGAAGCCATATTGTATAGCATTTACTATAGTTTTCAGCAATTCTCTCTGCCCAGTTCCCAGGAAGCGGAAAATAATTTAGGTAATTCAGGTGCAGTGCCAGGCCTGACATGTTTCTGAGCTTCATGGGTCATCCACTTATAGGTAATCAGAAGTCCACCTTGGGTGTATTAGACTCTGAAACTCTATTGTAAAATTATACTAAAATCAGTGTATTCTATTAGTAATTAATTCTGAACAAAGCTTTTGTTTGAATGTTTGAAGCTACTTAAATATGAATCACCACATCTCTATGTTGTAGCCTCTAGTTTATTTTTTTGCCACTAAATTGTTTTTTAGTATCTATTATTGTTTCACAAAATAGAGCTAAAAGACATGGGACTGTCTACCAACTAACATGAACCAACAAATACCGAGCATCTGTGGTTGTAATTGCAAGGTAAAATAGAAACAAGTTCTTCAGCAGTGTTTGTAGTGAAAGCAACTATCTTCTTGTAGTCTTATATACACCATGTTTTCAACATTCATATTTAAAAGAAACCACTTATTATTAGTTTCTTAGATTCTTCTTCAATGACTTGTATCTGAACACATGGATAAAAGATGAATGGAGTCACTTCTACGATTCAATGTATGTAAAAGAGAACTGGATTGATCCACTGCTAAGGTAAGCATTATTTAAGTAGCCTCTGGCCACCTCAAAGTTTAAAAGCTGGGGAAAGCTTCCATTGAAAGCTCACATTTCTGTTAACATGTTTCTCCTATTGAAGTCACTCAGAACCCTTCTTGTCTACACAAGTCTTTAGCAATCCCTTTTACTTACCCGGAGGCAAGGTTCTCTTTCAGAAAAGTACTTTCACAGCTGTTGTACATTTGCTCCCTGATGCCCCTGAATAGATAAAACATTGTACTCTGAAAAAAAGTAAAATAGAAGGTTCAAATTATCTTAGAGTCATGCCTCATCAGTCACTTCAACATCTGTATGACATTAGGCATTTGAAAAAATCTTTGACTTCCCTGAGTTTGGCTCTGTGCACAGACTTGTTTATACTGATGGTCATAAAACCCCTTCTGAGCAAAATCAGATAAGCATATGAGCAAGTCTTCTAAAATTATTATTTATTTACACAGTTACAGCATCATTAAACAGCTTAAATGCTCTGAGGTGCATCCACTCATTGGTTAGGTGGTGATATGGTAGCAACTGTACCCTTGCCAAACTGGAACATTTTCATATGGAGAAACAGTAGCTCTGCAGCCTACTGGGTCCCTTTTTACTCTCATTTTTACCCAGAACAGATAAATTACACCAATGTGGCTGCAGTCACACATCCTTCTCAATGAAGTATAGATTAACTCAGAAGATGGCAAACAATGTTAGACAAAATTATGCTACAAACAATGTCAGCTGAAAAGGAGTTTGCATCTGGTTCTGTCATATTGAAGTCCTTAGAATTAATCCTTTCACACTGTGCAGTTTATTTTCACTTTAGCAAATGTATAACATAGATTTGGCTTGCACTACTTGGAATTCCGCTGAGGTCTACAGGGACCACAAGGATATATTTGAGGTCAGAATTTGACACAAAATATTCCATTGTAGTGATTGTAGTTATAACAAATGCTTACAATAGTATAAAGATACAGAAAGAGAGGTATAGAGATATATATCCATACCCACACAGTTCTTGCACATACACATTCATGCAGGCTGATGCTTAGGCCACTGCTTGTTTCATTAGCACCAAGCTTGTTGGAGCTGTCCTTCACAGTCAGTTTCACTCAGTGCAATTAACCCACATTTTGCCTGCAAGTGGCAAATACAAGTTATACAAGAATGTTAAAGACCAGATTTGGTTACTGGGTTTGAAACATCCTTCAGGGGTCTGAGGATGCAGTGATGAATTTAGTCAGTTCAGTAGCTGAAATTCTTTTAAATGTGTCTTTGTATTCCTCTTTCTAGTATCAGTGAGGTTAATATAAAGAGTCTTATTTAATTTAGTGGAGCATCATTACTTGCATAGATTACTTGCAAGCCTCACCCTGTAATGACAGTACTCCCGAAGGTAACAGTCATATAAACAACTTACTGTAAATTTGCATTGTCATCTGCTTTTTAAGTTGGGGGACAGCTCCATTGCATGTGTAATCTATAAGGATAGAACATATATAGAGGAAGAATAACTGGCATGAAGCTGTCACTGTTATTAGACTGTGATACCCTGTTTGTGTTTTACCTTTAATCTGCATCTTCCTGTCAATCCTTAGAAGAAGTCTGAACCTTGATGCAAGCCCAAATCCAAACACAGAAATCAAAATCTTCTTGGCTGCCTCTAGGGCTCACTGCGGGTTCATTTGAGAATTCACCAAACTCCTTACATCTATTTTTTAATTAGAATTGCCTATGTTTAAGATTGATCTGCATGTGCTCTGTTGGTACATGTGGCAACACTCAGATCAATGTTCATAGTCTCTTCATCTAAGTATATTAAGTGTGTAATTAGTCTATGACAGCTGCTTTTCTGACTCCTAATCTGGTCCTGCTACAAAATGAACTGGCAAGATAGTTGCTTATTCTGTAAAAACTGTGGCTATTTCATCACTAGTAATCTGGATGGATAGCATCTCTCAAGAGGTGAAATAACACAGTGTAGCTAAATCCTGAGTACAGATTCATAGGTCAGTTTTATTAAAATTGAATGGCAGAAAGCATCACAGAATTTGCACCAATGCCAACCTCATATACTTGTGTGTAAGTTTGTATGCAGGAGAAAAACAAAATAAAATTGAAAACTTTGGTTTCATTTGAAGGTGGCAGCCAAAAGTGCAGCAACTGATTGAAAAGCTCACAGATAAATTAAGTAATCGCACCACCATTGTCAAGACTTCAAGAGTCACTCAGCCAAAGGAATTTAATTTGACTGCACCCAAACCACGTCCCATTCCTCTACCTCCACCAGCACCTCTGCCAATACTGGCAAAAAGACAACCTGTAAGTTGATGTATTTTTTGAAAGACACTAAATTTCTTGTATGCTTGTGCACAAAATCTTGGTAGGGGAGTTAATAATATCTTTAAAGCAACTATAGAAAATCGACAAACTTTGACAGATTGAAAAGGACTTTGGCAATTATCTGTGTTACTAAAGGTCAGATTTCTTAAAAAAACAACAAACTAATTATTTTCTTCTCAGTGAATGTTGTGTAAGCAATTTATAAGCTAACCAGAGAAAAGGTAAAGGTTAGTTCCTGTAGTCGCTTTTTGACTTTCAGAAGTCGAACTACAAAAGGGATATAAATTGATGACAGCATCGATACGAGTGTTTCTGATAGTCCTCGGCTTAGGATGTTTGCTATGGATAATGCACTGAAGGAGGTAAGAAAAGGACAATCAAATAAAAATGTTTCATAAATTTAGATTTTTTGTAGATGAATTCTCATTAAAATAAATAGAGAAGCAGTTTCACTGGAAGTGAGATGGACTCTAGGTTTGCGGCTCCTCCTTGTCAGTGGAATTTTATTTCTGTTTGTCTTAATGCTGAATCTCTAAAATTAAGGTTTTTCAGTTTAAATTCATTGTTCATGTAAAAATGACACTGGATTTGTCTTTGAAATGCTACGTTATTTTACTTATTGTCTCAGATTGTGATTTAGTTACACTGAAAAAAAAAAAAAACCCACAACTCACCAGATATCTCACCAGTTATCTCACTGGGGTAAAGCAAACAGGATCTGGGATCAAGCTGCTATGACTAACGTAATAAAGACTGCAAAATCATCTGTATTTAAATGCAGTGGGAAGTGAGCTTAGAAGTCATAGATTTGGGCATTATCTGCCACCTTGTATTAGCACTTCAGGTTTTAAATAATACAAGTGTTGAATGCTCTTAGAAACCATTTACATCTTAGGATGGCAGAGCAATTTAATGGTAGTGTGTTATACAGTTAATGGGATTTTACATTGAAACAGCTTAATACCAGGCTCTGAAAACCTGCATTTAATAACTACTTAATCAGTATAGGAATGAGTCATGTTCCTGTCATTTCAGAACTTTATGCTGTGCAGCGCCTCTTAGAATAAATTTGCTTTAATGCAGATGCAATTTAGTCAACTTTAGTGAAGTTCGTTTGTGTTGTTTGGATTATACTAAATTTGGTTTACATTCTGGCTAGGTTTGCAAATTTAAAGCTTGTGTGAATCTAAAGCCAAAAATGTAGTAGTGGCATGTCTTCTACTCATGTCTGTACCTCTCTCAGCAAATTAAGCTTCACTTTAATTTGCCACATTGTTACCAGTATCATCAATTTACATCTTGAAATGAACAGAGACTGAAAAGACAGCTCAGATGGCAAGAAAGGGTCAGTTAGGTGGGAGCCAGCCATAGGTGTGGCTCCTGTCCAGTGGAAGGTTGTCTGTAATTCAGAGGAACACACAGGAAAAAAGCTCTTCCAGATTACATCCCATAATCTCCTGCAGAAAGGTTCTCATCCATTTTCTCACAAAGATGTTCATTTTATGAGATACCCATTTTTTACTCATGGTTCTCATGCACCTGTCAAAGGACTTGTCATGTGGTTTATCAGCAGGGACTATTTTAGTCACTACCCACAGTTACTGCTCGACATTGGAACAGCTGTACAGAACTAGATGGAGGCATATGGATTTTGAGCAATAAGTTATTGCATCCCCATGGTGCAATTAGTTCATTCTGATTAACAGGATTATAATTTTAGGTATTGCTTTCTAGTATTATTTTATTCTAGGCATTTCTTTCCAAGATGAGATGTGTCACATTCCTTGGGTTCAGGAGCTGGGATGGCACTGCCATCCTGTGCACTGAACACATGCTCCCTTCACAGGGGAGGGCTGGGCTGTGGGTTATTGCACAAGGCAGGGTAGTTGTCTTAGTGACCTATAATGAGATGGGATTCCCCACTAACCTTGGAAAGTAACTGGCCCTGGAGTTACATAAGCCTAGAAGCTTAGAATAATCATTCATCATCATAAACGTTCATCAAAAACAGGGGTCACTAAGTCAAAAGGAAAAACATTTTAATTTTGAGATTTAATAATGAAACAATTCACTCCAAACATTTGGTTTAAAGGTTATAAATTCATGTCTCCACTGGCCTCGGCACACAGGCACATGGATGCAGACACAGGAGTGCCCATATGCATGCACAAATTCATAAATATAATTTTACAAGGAAAAAATGAGTGCTTTACCTTGAAGTTTGCAAAGGAAACAAATGGAGACAGGTGCATAAACCTGATAACATACAAAATTATTTAGACACATTCAACTTTCTTGGGTACTTTGGCGTAGAGTAACAAAATCAATCCTTTTAATACCAGCACTATACTAAAATAATAAGATCGTGCAATTAATTTATTTTTAGATTTCCTGTAAACCAGTCATATATTTAAAAAAAAAAGGCTGCATTGGAATGTTATTGTAACACCATTCATTAACACATTTAATCTATTTTTTAGATGTTTTCTCTATTATTTCAGCTGTGCTTCATGAGTGAAGTTGCTGATTGTTTAAAATAATTAAATAGGTGAAATCATTTGGCCAATACAGACACTTCTGTTTGAAAATAAAAAGACCAAACAATATATTTGTGATCTTATCTACAAAAATAGAAACCCATACTACAATAGCATTGCATTAGCTTGCCCTTGTCCATCTTATGCCAGTAACTTTAAAAAAAAGAAGAGTGATGAGTACCAAAGTTCAAAGTGATTGTTCATTTTGTTCTTCCTTGAACTTCTTGTGGTACCTACTCCCTAAATAAACCTCTGGTTAAGGGGTGTCACACAGGCTGTGTGAGGCTGACCACAGCCTGGGCAGGGAAAGCAAAGTTGATGTCTCTTAGTCCCAACCCCCTTTTTTCACATTAAGTAGGTACAGTTTGGCCTTTTTTGATCTCTCTGTTGATGTAATTTACAATTTACTTATACTGACTTTTTATCCTCTTCCAACAAATGGGTAATTGCTGTATTGTCTGTCTATCTGCTTGGTACCCATCCCCATGGGCTAAATCACAAGCCCATTCAACAGCTGTTTGAAAAGGCTCCTCCTTAAGTTACTTAGAATAAGCATAGCAGATTCTGAGGAGAGATTCTCAGCTTGCTCTGGCAGATGAGTGCAGTTTTGCAGGTAAAGCACATGAGTAGGAAGAAGAGTGAAATAAACTGCTGCTCACTGCCTGTGGAACCCTTTGCAAATCCTCTGGGCTTTCATTTCTCCATCCATAAAAGCATAATTCTTAGATACTGCTGGGAAATACTTTCACTTCTACTTCACTTTAAAAGCTCACAAAAATACTTGAGCAGTCTCACCAGTGCATTTAATTGCTAGGTTCTTCTATCTGTGCATTTGTTTTACCTGTAGATAAAGATTTCACATAGCAAAGGCAGTGTAAAGTCCATCAGATTTATGATTTTTTGAAAGCATGGTTCATTATATATTTCAATAAAGCTAGACAGGATTCCCATGTTCCCTGAACTCACCTCCAGTACAATACAGAATATATACTTTCTCCATTAATTCTGTAACTTCCAATTGATCTAGCACATTTTTAGCAAGATAAATATTTAGGCAGATGTCCAGTAAACTGTCAGACTATCTCACCCACATAGGAAGGAGACATCCAGTCTTTTTTCAGAGCTTACTCTGGGCTGAATTTATTGCTCAAGCAAATACAGAAATCTCCTCGAAGTCCCTAGTGTCCTGCTGATCCCATTGACAGACAGTCATGTCCTGGTCATTTTAGCTGATGTGTGATTGCTTTCCCAAATCTTTGACTGATGCTAGGAGGACCCTCTGAGTCCTCTATCTCCGAACATTTAATCTGCACCTCCAGTGGTTTTCCCTTACAAGGACATTGGGACAGCCATGGTAAACCGGAGCAAAGGCCCATTTTGTCCCGTGTATTTTTTCCATCAGTGCTTAAACACTGATGTCTGGGAATACCAGAGGGATGGGACATCTGCTGCTTTTCTCCAACTGCCTTCTCAGGGTCCCACCATTTCAGCTCAAAGACCTCCTCAGTTACAATGAAGTTCCTGGGTATTTATTAAACTTCAAAGAATTTCTCTTCCCTGAACTTCTTTGGAGTCTGTAACTTGTTGCTACTACCACACAGTGCCAGAGAGCTCCACAGTTTAATTTTATTCAGCTGCCCTATCTGTCTGTTGTTGCTGTGAAACTTAAGTTTATGAAATGCCAAAGAGAACTGTTCCCATTCTGGCAACATTTTTCTCCCTTTGATAGGGCCTATAGGATTTATTATTGCTTTAGCCTTTCTTGTACTAGTTCCAAATTCGTCTTTCTGTCTGGTCTTTTGACCAGGGGTAATATTATATTGAACAGGACTGAAAAGCTGGGTAGTCCCACCTAATTGGAATCTGTCTCTGTCTTCTAGAGGGGCACTAATAGAAAAGAATCAATATTTTTAAAAATTACTGCTGCTGTTCTATGGTAAAAATGAATGAGCTTTTTATGCCTGCAAGAATGTGTCACTTGGAATGTTTTATATCCCATATTCTAGAGATTTTTGTCTTTTAATATAGGTTCCCCCAAGCATCTATAAGCCTCCAAAGGAAAGAAAGCAGCTAGAGGAAATCAAAACAAAAAATATCCAAAAAGCAAAAGTAAGTGTATTTTTTTCTTCTTCTATTATTTCTTTTCTTCTAAACTGGTTCTTCTGTATTGTTTCATCTTCACAAATCTTAGAACTTTTTCTGAAACATATCTGCTTTTGCACCTAAACAGCTCATGGCTTTTCCTCTAGAGTCATGAAGTTTGTATTCTCTACTCTGTTTTATCAACCTTTTCCCATCTTCTCTATTTTATTATTAATTGTCTGAGACAAGGTCAACCTTTTACTCACTATATAAGTACCATAAGAAAAGTTTTGCAAGCAGACATGTAAAGTAGCAGAAACATGATTACTTTCTTTTCTTCACAATAGTTCTTCTAGTCCCACAGAACATGTGAATACTTAAGGTATTCACTTACTTATTAAGGCTTCAAATTACAAAGTAAGTTCGATATTTGGGTTTTTTTCTGTAGTAACTGAAAAATAATGACATGTTATTCACTGTTTTAAAATACCATCCGATTCTAACTTCTTTTATGTGCAGACTTCATACTCTTACATACTCTTCATGTGTTCCTTTCAGCAGACTGAGACAGTGGGAAGTCATCCTGGTTTGTAAAGAAATAGAGTACATGGTCTGTGTGTTAAGACAGCAGGAGAAGGGAGGGCCTGGAAAATACAATCAGATCTACCTATTTGATCCAAACTTTGACGTGACTCTTGTTCAATGAGGTAGCTCATAGTTAAAGCAGATTGTTTTTGTATTCTCCTTGGAAAGGAATTAATTAAACGTCCGTTTCCACTTTCTTTCCCCTTCCCCACACTGCAGTCACCATATCCAATCAAATAACAATACAAACTTGATGAAAGATATGCCATGTAACACCTTTTTATCAGCACTCTCCCAGTCTCATTCTGAAAATGCCTGACTCCAGTTTTCACTAGCCAGTACAAGTCCATTCATTACTGTTCTGGGTGCTCCTCATGTCCATGTGAGAGGGGCATTGGATTCTGTTCCTAAACTATGGTGAAAGCTATGATGTGTGACAGATTCTAGGGAGATAAACTTAGCATTCCTTTTGGTGGCCCATCACATTATCTGTGCTTGATATTTCATTATGAAACAATACAACATTATTTTTTATCCTTTTATCATTTCCATATTGTGGGGAAATCACATCTATTTGTCTGCATGCTTATTTGCATGTTAAAAACTTCCTAGAGAAACTGGGCAAGAAAAGCCAAATATCACAATGCCCATACCATCAAAAATCTATGACAATTGTAAAATCACTTAACAACCAGCCATGTTCTTCAGTAAAGAAAATGCATTAATGCAAGAAACAAAGGGAAACACCCACAGAAATTTTAACTGCTATAACAGCAGTTTTTGTCACTTCTGGCACGTTATTAAAGGCATCCAAAGCATTCACAAAGGTCAATTCCCTAGACTGTTTGCTGAGCAAGCTGAAATGATGGGTTGTAGCAGAAATATGCACGGAAAATGCCGTTTGTTTCAGAGAATTTTGCGGAAGCTGTAGCTGTAATTGTAAGAACCACGTCCGAGCATCTGTGAGGAGTGAGAACAGTGGAAGCCACTCTCTAGACAGTTATAGAAACACTGATGTTATCAGCTGCTGCCCAGAAAGCCATTAGAAATTCTAGTCTGCACAACTTTGATTAGAGGTTTGGTTTACAACCAAAATAAATATCCAAAAACTAGAAATGTGGTTGCTGGTACTTCCTCCTTTAGAACGACGGGGAAATTACTGCCAAGGGTGTGCCTATTAAATCAGCCCCTGGTGCAGTGATGCCCTGATCATAATCCTCTAATGTAACTCAAAACCAAAGCTATTGTTTGTCAGCTATCTGGAAACAGTTCCTGCCAATGGTACTGATGTGCCATAGATAATTATGATGCTTTTATGCTGAAATCTGGACAAGCAACATGTTTCATATGGGCGGACTTATCAAAGGCCTGATATCCTGTGCAAAGCAAACATCCAGGCAGAACTGTGTAGAAAATCAATACTTGCTTACTTCAAGTCTTTAATCAGGGATGAAAATTTATGTAAATACTAAGTCAAGCTTTTGTCATCTGTCTTGGGACCAAGTTTTGTTTCATATCTTCATTAATGACACAGATGAAGGGATTGAGTGCACCCTCAACACATTTTCGGGTAACACCAAGCTGGGTGGTGCAGTTCACACACCTGAAGGATGGGATGCCATCCCGAGGGACCTGGACAAGCTCAAGAAGTGGTCCATGGGAATCTCATGAGCTGTAACAAGACCACGTGCAAGGGGCTGCACCTGGGTCAGGGCAGCTCCTGGTGTCAACCCAGGCTGGGGATGAACAGATCCAGAGCAGCCCTGCCCAGAAGGACTTGGGGGTGCTGGTGGCTGAGGAGTTGGACATGACCCAGCCATGGGCACTCACAGCCCAGAAACCACCCTGTCCTGGGATCATCCAAAGCACCGTGGGCAGCAGGTGAGGGAGGGGATTCTGCCCCTCTGCCCTGCTCTGGTGAGACCCCACCTGCAGAGCCACATCCAGCTCTGAGGCCCCATCACAGGAAGGACATGGACCCGTTGGAGCAAGTCCAGAGGAGGCCACAAAGATGATCAGAGGGATGGAGCACCTCTCCTATGAGGAAAGGCTGAGACAATTGGGATTGTTCAGCCTGGACAAGAGAAGGCTTTGGGGTGACCTAATTGAGGCCTTCCAGTACCTGAAGGGAGTCCACAAGAAGGATGGAGGAGGACTTTTACAAGAGCAGGTAGTGACAGGACAAGGAGAGATGGCTTCACACTAAAGGAGGGTAGGTTTTGATTAGATATTAGGAAGAAATTCTTAACTGTGAAGATGGTGAGGCACTCACACAGGATGCTTAGAAAAGCTGTGGATGCCCCATCCCTGGAAGTGTTCAAGGCCAGATTGGATGAAGCTCTGAACAACCTAGTCTAGTGGAAGGTGTCCCTGTCCACAGCTGGGGGTTTGGACCAAGATGATCTTTAAGGTCCTTTCCAACCCAAGCCATTCTATGATTCTGTGAATATAGTGGCTGGGGCTACAAGGCTTTTTGAGACATAAAAATATTCTTAAAGAATTTAAATGTACCACACTCTTTAAGTTAATTGTTTTTATTTTAGGATCTGCTCCTGAAAGCAAATACTAACCAGTTCAGGTGTGCAACCATCAAGCCTGAAAAGAGAGAGGTATAGTACAAAATACATGCCTAAAATTCCCCCAGTATGAAGATGAAAAATACCTGGAGTATTTAAAGATATCTTGGAGTATTTGAAAAAATATGTTTATTTGGGTTTAGAAATTATGTGCTGTGGTTTATAGCCATAGTGTCATTTAACATCCATATACCAACATTTTCCTCTTTGTATGCATAATGCACAACCCCCTTTTCTTTTCTGGTGCTGCTTTATTATTTTCCTGATTTTGAGACAAGCAACCTTTCTGTGAAACTGCTCCAACAAATCTCCAAAGTGGCAATATTTTTCTAAATCCACATATTATTTTTCCATTAACTTTGATGCCACAGAGCATCCAAGCTGAGGGAATAATGGTCCTGTTCATACAGAATTCTTGCTTTGGTTGATTCCCAGTTCACAGTTATGTCACCAAACTATGTATATAATATATGCATTTCAGCATCAGTGCTGCATATTCTATTCACTGTGTTCATCCCCATGATACCAGACAGTTTCACATCAGTATCTATAGCTAACATCATTGAATTAATATCAGTAGAATTCTGCCACTAATTAATAATTTCATGAACTGTGCTTAGACATCCTATTTTGTCCTCTCAATATCTATTTCAGTTAAAAGCTGAATATATTCATCTATATATGTAAGTAATATTTTATAGTCAAACAAAGGATCACTGTTACTTCTTAGCATTATTTTAGTCAATATTTGGACCTACCTTTGTATGGTCATATGCCCACTAAGTTGGATGTACATAGCAAATTTTTGTGGATATTACAATTCCAAAATATGTCCCCTGTGTATTTGTTACTCTAGATGAATATTTGAGTATTAGTTTTGATAAATACCTAATATCTTTTGCTGTATAATTGAAAATTTGTTTCTGAAATGAAACAATGTATTTTTGGCTTGAACTGCAGAATATACATGACAGTATGGAGAGTAAACCAGCATTCAAAGCTCAAAAGATCCAAAGCAAGGTGAGTAACCTTTAAGGAACTGTTGTCAAATGTACTTGAAAATTGGACACACATGCAGATCCTGTGGTAATGGAAACTTGACTGGAATCTGTGTTTTTACACTAAGGTCTGTGGCCAGGAGCATGGGATGGATCGGGTTCATGGCTCATAGATTTTGTCCTATACACCATTAACAATCCACAAAGAAATGGTCAGGGAGCAACAAGAGTGGGGCTACTCCATGAGAGAAGGGAAATAAGGAGCCAAAGGTAATGAAAGCACAGGCAGTGCCTTCACCAACCAGGAGACAGTACCTGAATGTGAGGAGGTTGGTGGCAGAGGGGTTTTGCCGACAGCAAGTCACCCTTGCACAAAACAGGGTAAGAAGTCAAGTCTGGGGTCCACCCAGAACTCCAGTCAGGAGACAAAGCTACAACAGCAACCCAGGTCCATGACAGCAGGAGACCAAACTGGAGAGACAACCAGGAGTGGAAAAATTCCCAGCATAATGGGAAAGGACTGAAACCCATTTCTGAGTGTAGGTGAGGCTCCCAGACGAGTGAGCAGATGGTGTGAGTGGAGGTCCTGGGTGAGGCTGGTCAGGGTGACTAAAATCTTTTGGTTCCCTGAGGTAAATTGTGTGCAGTTACATAATGTAACCATATTGCCTTAACACTGTTTTCAGTTACAAAGGCAGAAGATTTTATGTAAAATGGTATGAAATGAGAATTGTCTCCAGCAAAAAATGAATTGTAAAACCTTGGTTTAAGAATTCAGCGTAAGGACAGAAGAATCTTGCATCAGTACATCACTGTTTCAAAATGAGATCTTAAAGAATGCTAAGCTATCATTCCAGCTAATAACTGTCTGATACACAATATACAATCAGGCTGGATGTTCACCTTGTTTCCTTCAGACACATACTGAGGTCATGAAATCCACTATACTGATTGCTTCTCTTCTCGAATTTTCAAGGGTCAGAGAATTGTAAATATGGAAAAAGAGCTGTTCAGCCTTAACAGTGTAACACATGAAAACTCACATTTCTGTTTCTGCAATAACTGCAGTTCAATCTGGCATATTTCATTTCTTTCAAGTTCTTATGCAGAATAATTTCAGGTGAAAGCTGTGCTTGTATTGTGATCTCAAATATCTTGTGAGCAGGTCTGCCTACTCTTTAAAACTATGTACTTAGGTACAGCTCATAAACACTGTGAAAAGATTGATTCTCTGCTTGGGGGACTGGGCATCTGGCAAGTATTTCTAAAGCCTGTCTGGCATTTATCACACACTGAAGTTATCTTTAGTAACAGTATCAGCTATTCAGTCTGCTTGCTTACAGTCCAGCAGCATTTAAATTACAGTAAAGTAATAAGATCCCAGTTCATTTTGCTCAAAAAGAAGGAGAAAAAACCCCAAACCAGGAAACATTTATATAGTTAAAACAAACACACATGATCTGTGTGTTCAAAACTGTACATTCCACTGCTATTTCTGATAATATAAAATAATAAAACTTTAATGCAGACTAGCAAGAGTCAAACCATCTACCCAAATTGCACCAAGAAAAATATGGATCTGGCATCCTCTGGCATTGATTAGGGCCACTTCTAAAACTTGCTGGTATCTCCTCTAGATGCATAAACAGTTTTATCTTGTCTAAACACATTTGCCTTAAAGGTTGGTTAGGTGATATTCAAGATGTTGCTGTAACTTTCAAGCAGAGATAGGCATATTGTTATTGACTTTTAAAATACTTTCTATTCCTGTTGCCTTCGTGCCTGTGCAACTCTCTGAGTAGACAAATCCTAAGAGGAAGGTTTATCCAAGATGTATATATAAAATTCTAGTCTATCTTCAAATTAATGAAATTATGTAATGTTTTAACCAACTAGTATTTTGCTTTCCTCTCTCTAGAACACCCACAGTATATGATTTTTTTTCCATTTTAGAGACATATATTATGTGCAGCAGCAATTATTTCTCTTGCTGTTCCAAAGCATCTATTCATCCTTTTCACTGGGAGAATGAGACAATACAAATGCATCATCTGACACTCTGTCTCAGTCTGCCTCTTAACTCATATCATATTTGCTCTCTACATTTTTAATGGTTTTGGTAAGCTATTGCATGTTCATTAGGTGGCAATAATGAATATGATACTTTTCCACAACAACTAGAGTGTTCAGCAATTTTCCCAGTTATTTCTATTTTCTCATCTTGAAAAAAGGGAAGATATCTCACGACAGCAAGAGAATGAGTAAAATTCAGAGCTTCCTTGATACTATATGACATAAAAGAATCTATTCAGTTATTTTACTTATACCTGCCTGCATATGTCTTGGGAGTCCTAGTTATTTTGACTATATTGCCATATTTCTGGTCAATAAACTGTGAAGCTGAAGTTAAAGGCATTTCCATAATCATTCTTAGTTCAGTTCTCTATCCAAATTATACTTGGTAAATACAGAACATGAAATCTGTATACACAGAAAATTGTCAAAAGTATGAAAACATCTACATGTGTCAGAGAAAATGTCTACTCTAAGGAAACATTTTATACACAGTACAGGCATCAAATACAAACTGTTCATATAATGCAGAAGGCTTTAAGATGTGTTGAGAAGCAGATCAAAAGGTAGAACATCATTGGGCATTAAGAAGTCATAGTAAGTCAAAAAAAAGAAACAAAATACATTGGTTCGGATTCTTTTCCTAAATTCGTCAAGTTATCATCATTTTGTCAAGAAACTGACAAATAATTAATTTTTGTGCATTAAATATGCTATCTTTGTAAAAACAGTAATTTTACTTAATGAATTCTGAGTGATGGAATGTGTTACTCTCTTCAACCTACCTAATTAATATAAATTATAAAGCATGCTTTTTCCAGTTAGCTTATGTATTTCAGGAGACAGCAGTTCATATTTGTGCATACAATATTTGCAGTATGTAGAATGATTCTGTGCATCTGTTTCTTAGCTACTCATTAAGTTCTTAATTTGGAATTTAAATATATGTTTTAATTCTGAACAGAGAACTTGTCTAGATTCAAGTCAAATGTGTTATGATAAAGCTTTGTTTTCTGCAGGAATGATCCCAGTTCTTATTCCAGCAGCACTGCTTTGCCTTGGTTCAGGTCAGGTCTCTTACATGTGTCTGCAAAGGTGGCCCATTTTTTCTGAATACCCTACCTGTGCAGGGGAAAATTTTAACTGGCAGAGAAACTGATCCCCTCCTCTCTCAGTATTTAGAAGTTTTCTGGGAGTCAGTCTTAACACAATACTTTCAAGAGTTAACAAAGCAGGCACAGGATCTAGTCCAAGTTACACCATGAGGCCTGAAAGTTGCTGAGAACAGTTCTTCACTTCTACTATCTAGAAAATGGATATGGCAATGGGTGATTCCAGTTGTCTTGGAAATACTTTTACATTGTAATAGTGATAATTTATAAAATGCTTCTAAGATCTTCCTATGAAAGGTGCCGGTTATGTTTTACTTCACTGTTTTGGCTAACTGACTGTCTTTCAGAGAGGCAGGTTATTGTCTTTGTCCAAAGCAGATGGAATCCCATCGCACAATGTATATGAGCACTGGAAAATATGAAAGGAAGTGAAGACATTCTATGGGATTTGACATGGTCCAAGAATGATTACAAATTTATAATCCACTTGGGGGACTTTGCTGATTTCTTAAGCAGCCTGAGTGGTTTATGAACAGCATGCAATTTCTTTGTGAATGTCAGATTAATGCTAGATGAATGCTTTAAGCAAAATTTATGGTGTCTTGGGTCAATTTATTTAACCCACTGAGATGTTTTTATACTCTGTTTTATGGTTTATATTACTAACTGTGGAATATACATTCCCTTTCCTGACAGATTGACAATATACCCATTAAATTAAACACAGCAGCTATTTTGAGGGAGGGTGCCCTCTACCAGCGGAAATTGGAAGAGGAGCTCAAAAGGTATGACTACAACCAGGATTGCTTTTCACATCCCTGGATATAGGATAATTATCCACCTTAAAAATAATTAAATAAATTCCAGGTAAACTAAACTAATGGATCTATTTTAAGACATTCTATACTACAGAAACAGTTGACAAATGAAGAGAGAAGTGGATTGAAGAGAAAGTCTACAGTAAAGTCATTCTTTTTATGTAAATGCTGTAGAGTGTTACTGTGTTCTGATATAGCACTCTGGCTAGTGTCCACTTGCAAAGTCCAATAGGGATCACTTTTGTATTTATTCCAATTCTCCAGACTAAATAATGACCTGAATACACATCTATTTCTGTGTCCTTTGTACAAGATGCATCTATATTAAGCCAAATAATTTAATGTATCTCCATTTTCTTCAATGGTTGTGGTCAACTACATGCCAAGTTTGATACTTGAACTTGTTTATATGTGTATAAAAATACCTGTTCATTTCTATCACAGTAAGAGATAGCACACTAAGAATGTGCTGTTCCTTAAAGCAAGATAAGCCAAGATCTGAGAGTGACAGCAGGACATGTAGGGACAGTGTCCTCACTGACAGCAGCTCCATGGTACCCTGGCAGGCAGCAGGGCAGATCCAGGGACAGACAGCAGGGTCAGCCAAGGGTGCTATGAAAGTCCAAAGGGACGAGTCTGGGCCAAGGTCCAGCCAGGAAGCCAAGTCAAGAAGGCAGGGTCAACTCAGCCCCAGGCTGGGTGCAGGCTTATCTACGGCGTAGCTTAACAAGGACCAAGGCTCTTAACATGGACTTAAATGTGTCTCCTGGGAAGAAACTACACACACACCAACCTAGGCTTTTCACAGCTCTTCCTCACACAGTTCTTTTCACTCCAGTCCCATCTGATGTTAGACAGTCACACTGCAACAGAGCTGTCTTTGAACACAAGCACTGAATCCATGGTGGTGGGGAAGGGGAGTAATAAGAGGTTGCAGGTCTTTTTGTTGCATTTAGGGCTCTAAGAAATTCTGACATAAGGATTCCTGTGGCATAAAGAATCCTTATTCAGCAAAACAGGTTTTCAGAGGATGTTGGCTAGGGAGAGGGTGACTCCTGGATGGCCACTGTGGGTTGTATTCCATAGCTAGAATCACAGGACATTTTCACTAAAAACCTTCACAAAGATAAAAAATTATATCTCATGTCATCTTGCGTTAGTATTACTTCTAATCCACCTGGCTTAGCAGGCTAAACACTAAATATAGTTAGCATTTTAAATCCTGGAAGGACTCTGTAAGTTTGGATTTGGTCTTTAGACCTAGCAGGTTTTGCTTCATGCATCAGGATTCTAGCAGGTAGATATTATACATCACTCAAGTTCTGTTATCAGCTATTCATGTATATTGAGGTTCTTCCATTTTACATATGCTGCTGTTCACTCTAGCTGGCAGAATGTGTTCCACTCAGCAAAGGAATAGATTTTCCCTGTAACTTGATACTATTTTATATTAACAAGTTTTTATCTTCAGCTGCATTTAACGCAAAACAGATATATAGAGATAAATACATATAGATATATATAGAGATGGATGTATCACGTGTATATGTATTGGGGAGCGGCAGTAGGACGCAATTCACTCCATGTTTGTGTCTGCCCTAGTTATTGGCTCATTCCCTCCTCTGCTGCAGGACTTTGATGGGCCTGCCCCAGGGCTTTGCTATGCTTTTCTCTCTCAGCTGAGCACAAAAAATAGGGATGTGACTTTCAGCTTAACAGCTGAATACTTCTTTGCCTCATTACAGCAGTATTATTTAATTGACAAAATACAGAACAGAAATAGTGTTAAGCAGAAGTTTTTTGTTCTCTGTGTAAAAGTGGACATGAAGATTGACAAAGAGAAAAGTTATTTGTTCTTTCTACCTCCAAGCAAAGCAGTCCTTTGAGAAAATGTACATCCCTCTAGCCTGATTCTCTCTGCTCCTTACGAGAATCCATATGTAACTAAAGTTTGCCCTCTCTTGGGGCTTTGTTTTACTGAAAACTTTTGGGTCCATGCCCTCATGCACTTTCTTCCAGTCTGGCTTTCTCAGGCTTTCCACATAGTAGGAACACCTCTTAGACTGGAATTAAAATGTATCTGTCAAACAACTTTGTGATGACTGCCTTTTTTCTCTGCAGAGATTAAACACTTTCTATCAAAGACTACTGGCAATGTGTTACGAACCAAGGCAGGGCTACAAAGCCAGATCTCTAGAACAGTATACTCCTTTTTTCTCTGTTGCAGGATTGAAAATTTGCAACAAGGGGCTGGAGACCCATCTGAATTCTTGGAATGGCAGAAACAGATGCGTGGAAAAGATTTGGAAGAACAGCTGGCTGAAATAGAGTGTAGGAGGCTTCAAGGAAAACTGAGTCATGAAGAGGCAGTTCTAGCCCGTCAGAACGTAATTCAAGAAAATAAGAAGAAAGCTGATCTATTGAGAGAAGAGGTAAAACATACAGGGATGCTCAATTTTTTCTGACTTCCAATCTGTGCAAAACATAGCACAGATGATACTTACTATAAGAAGGTGTAAAAGTTCTATGCAGTGTCTTTACTCACTGGAATCTGCAAACAAAGGAAAAAGAGTGCTATAACCTCCAGATAAAGCAATGCTTATACATTGAAGTACTTCTTATAAGTGTTTGATTTGATTAACACTTGTGAAGTAAATCAAATAAAAGCAGAAGGTCAAAGCGTGCTCCCCTATATTCTGTCATTATGCAAACCTTTTTTGAACAGATACTGAGATACTAAGCACCATTAGCAATGAAATCAACCATATGTAACTGATTTCTTTATCTTTTTAAAATGAGAGCCACAAGTATGAAAGAACTTGTTTTCTTAAACTGATATAATTCAATTTACTTCATATTATCTGACACACCTAGATCTCTCTTAGGGGAAAATTCAGGCAGACAACCCTCTTTGGATATATCTATATGGAAAACTGAGTATTTATGCCAAGAAATATTTTTACACTGTTTTCAATCTGGCAAATCACAATTTCTCAAAATTATTGCTAGATCTTTTCGTTATTTTCACAAATCACATTACGTTTTCCCAGTGCTTTTCCTATAAACAAAAAAGGTGACCAAGAATCAACAAATACTATAGATTTTAAACTTTCGTAACCACCATCACAGGCTTTTCTTTTCTATTAGTCCAGTTTGTTGATACATCCTGTAGGCCAGTACTTGTTTCTTGACCATCTCACAAATGTCTATGCAGTGTCTCTGCAACATAAAATGGGACCACAAATGTACAAAATTTTCATAAAGACCATGCTACAAAAGGAAAATTTGCTTACTGAGTTCCTTTTCTGTCCTATAAAACCTTTCAATCTTTTTTGGCATTGAGTCTTCATGTTTGTTTAGAAAGACTACAGCAAGAACTTAAAGTGAACCTCAGTGTGTACAACTGAGGATAGTGTGATTGCTCACACTCATTCCAAAATTATTGCAATTGTTACATTCACTTCAACTTCAGAGCATATGTGTTTTATTTGTTAGCAGAAATGTCCCAAAATGAACAGATTTGGGGATGTGCAAATAAACCTTACTCTAACCTGACCAATTCCTCTTAGCTCCCTTTGCTTGTCAACAAGCAGGGCATTTCATCCACCTGCAGATCTCAAATGTACTGAGCACCAATTGCCCTTTAACCAATGTTCAGCTGTTGTGCTGACCCTCTTCCTTCTTTTAAAACTCTGATCTTCCATCTTAAACAGGAAGAACATCAAGGAATCTAGTGTGGGAAAATCCATTTTTATGCTTCTTGTTCCTTTCCTTTGACAAAGAAAGGAACATGGTACCTAAAAGTAGACTTTACATTACAGAGCTATGACTTGGGCTGAAGAAGTTCCTGCAGGCACACAACCAGCAGTGTATTAGATTTGCACACTTCTTGCTATCTCATAAACAGATCCAGAAATTACTCTTTCTGTCTGCTCTTTGAAACATGTAGGAGGGAATAATGGAAAATAGCAGTACAAATGTCATGCAAGGCAGTTGTGTGTAAATAAAACACAGAGAGCTGAGTTTAAATCTGGGTCTCTATCTTGTCCCCAGCCAATGTCCTTTGCTACTTTTGTGGATGACTTAATAGTTTGAATCCAATTGTCCTTGCCCTGTTTCAATGATTTGAGGCACTCAGATCACCAGTTATCAAGAGTTGTATTCACCTGTTTGTCTGTGATTTAGAAAGCAGAGCTCATGAACCTGTATGCAGAGAAACGTCTACAGGAACAGAAAGAAATGAAAGAGCTGGTGGAACAGGTCGCAGAAGGACACAAGAATGTAAAGCAAGTAAAAGCAAAGATCCAGGAATACAAACAACAGATAGGTATTTATATATTGCCAGAAAAATGAGAGGTGATGCTAAATATCCCCAAATTACTTAATCTTTCTTTTATTGGGCCAATTACAATTTCTGCAGAGGGGAAAGTGAAATTGAGGGAAAGATCCAGGCTATACACTCCCTTGTATGTATGAATATGAATTCAGGAATCAGCTGGTAATAGGTAGATCAGAAATTCTACGCTACTGGTCACAGGAATCACTCTTTGTTTAAATGGGAGAAATACATCACTAATATTCTGCAACCAGTTTCCCTTCCATCTAAAAGTAGCACATGTAAATGACTACTTTTTGTCAAATGCAGTTATGAAGCTCAGATTTTTGTGATTCATATTATTTTGCCCAACAACTGCCATGAAAGAATCATGGCTCAAGATTATTGTCTTCTCCAGAAAAGACCGCCCAGAGAAGACTGTAACTAAGGAAAGTCATCCTTGAGAAGGACAATATCACAAGGGAGAAGGATGTCAGAAATCCAAGATAGACCAGTCGTTAGGATGAAGGGAAATAATGTTACTCATCCTATCCTTAAAGAAAATTCTTCAGTTAATTCATTAGCCAGTAAAGCCCAGGCTGTTCAGCTGACATGGCTGTACATATCCAGTGCAGTGCCATGTAACATGTACTGTATGAACAGACTGCCTCTAGGTGGGCATATTTTGGTGAGCAGACTTCTCTGCCTGTGTAACTCCATACTTGTCTTCATAAGGATTGAGGCAGACAGAGAGTGTTAGCCACTCCAAAATGGACTAGCAGAGCCTACAAGCCTTTGCAATTCAGTCATTTCTGGGATATACATAGCTTGAAAGACTATGAGTATTTTCTGTTGTATAATATCCTTTTATTAAGTAATGAAACAGTATGCACAAATAAGAACAGAAATTACAAAGCAGTAATTCAAAGTGTCTGTGTATGTATTTAGTACGTTAATGTGCTGAATAGAAGGATAGATGGTGGAGGTGGGAAGTACTCATTTGTTTCTTTAATGATTCCTCCCACCAAAGCCACACTGTTCCCTCGAGTACCTTTAGATCAGTATTATTATCATTATTCACGAATGCCTATGAATTTCCTCCAGATGGACTATTTGTTAAAGTAGGCAAACAACTAACTGAGATTAATTCTTGTCTTTCAGTTCAGCAAGTTTGTGAAGAAAGTGAAGAACTTCTCCGGCAAGCTTTAGAAGAAGAGGAGGAAAAGAACAGGAAAAGATACGAACTAATTCAACAAATACGAGCTATTGAGTCTATACCTAGCATCAAACACAAGTTTGTTGACTTAACAGAGGTAAGCTCAAAGGGAAAAATTACTGTTTTTACAGAAATGTGCACTGTGTATGTTTCACACATTCAAAGGCATTGTGTACTGCATGCAGATATATTACAGACTGGTACAAAGTGACCCCATACATGTCATGTTTTGTCATATTGCATGACAAAAGTTAGATCTGAAATGGAACATTGACAAAGTTTATAAAATGACAATTTTATCAAGAAGAATATTCTGATGGCAAGTGAAATCTTAGTCCCCTTGCACCTTCTTTGAATTTTGCCAATAGGATCTGGGTGTTCCAATATCTTCCAAAAAGAGACTGGAAAGTGATTACAAGATGTTCTATCCATCTTCACAAATTCAAAGATTTGGCCATCCTGGGTAAGAACTGAATCCACACAAAGTTTGGACTGATGTATGCTTGTTCATATTGCAGTGGTGATGGCCATGGTAATTAGCAAAATTAATTTCTTTTGCTTTCAAAACTGTCAGCATTCTGGTATATGAAAGAGATTGTCAAGACAACCCAAAACCTTCTGAGCTGTTACGAATATACTGTGTAAATGACTTGTGTGTGTAAGTCTACAGTTTATAGTAACTGTATCTCAAACCGCTTGGACTTGCTGTTGATGCACAATAACTGATATGCCTGAGACTGGGCTCTGCAATGCCCAGACTTAGGCAGCATCCAGTAATCTGTTATCTTATTTGTTAACTTAATCAGAAGCAGATTAGCTGAAAATACTTTTCCATTTTTCTTGTCCACGCTGAAAGAAGAAAAACATAGAGTAATATAAAATGACACTAGCGATATTAAGTAATAGAATGCTTTTGGGTTTTCTTATTCCTTTCCTTTCTTTCAAGAGTACTCAAAGAAAGAACACAAAAACCACTCACAGCTAGTCTGCAGTAATCATACAGAAGAAACAGGTCTTCCTTCCATGGGGCTGTTGGAACAGTCAAGATGATGCTTTGATTTTCTCTCTTGCTCCGTCAAATAAAACTGAGCCATTCGTTGATTCCAAAGCTACCTGTCTTTGCAACCACCGGATAAATCTCCCACCTCATTTATCAGATTTTAGAATATTTTAGAATGTATTTTAGAATACATTTAATGTCAAATGTGAAAGAAGTGAACAAGAATAAAATCAACTCCTCAGACATCCCATCTTCCTTTTGCTGTCTTTGGTTGCCTCAATGGCTGCTGCCATCAGTTCTCCACTTCTTTTCCAGCCAAAGAAGGCAATTCTCTTTTTTCAAACCCAGACTCCCTACACCCATTTGTGGAGAATGTTGCTCAACTAAAATGGAAGAAGCAGGGGGGAAAAAAGTACAAAGAATAATTGTACACCACAGACACAGTAAACAGTCTGCATGGAAATGCCAAAAGGTACTTGAACATACAGGTGTTCTACTGCTTCAGGTAGAGTTGCACATTTCATCAACACTAAACAGAGCCTTTGGTATGGTCTCACAGCACCTTGATGACTGAGTCACAAGGTCTTGGCTGCAAAGACATAACTGTTTGATGTAGTCAGACATGGAAATGTCATTACTTTTTCTATCACAACTGTAAAATGGTGGAGTTCAAGGGAGGGGATTCTGCCCCTCTGCTCTGCTCTGGTGAGACTTCACCTGGAGTGCTGTGTCCAGCTCCAGGGTCCTCAGGACAAGAACGGCATAGACCTGTTAGAGTGGGTCCAGAGGAGGGACACAAAGATGCTCAGAGGGTTAGATTAGGTCTGCTGTGAGGAAAGGCTGGAGAGTTGGGGTTGTTCAACCTGGAGGAGAGAAGGCTTCAGAGAGACCTTACAGCAGCCTTTCAGTCTATAAAGGCACTTAAAAGAAAGATGTTTTACCAAGGCCTGTAGAGACAGGACAGGAAGAAATGGTTTGAAACTGAAAGAGGGTAGACTTACATTGGACATAAGGAATACATTTTTTACAATGAGTGTGATGAACCACTGGCACAGGTTGCCCAGAGAACTTGTGGATGCCCCATCCCTGGAAGTGCTCAAGGCCAGGCTAGATGGGGCTTGAAGCAACCTGGTCAGGAAGATGTTTCTGGCCATGGCAGGGTGTTTGGACTAGCTGGTCTTTAAGGTCCCTTACAACTCAAATCATTCTGGGATTCTATATCACAACTTCACTATTCCATTATACTGACTATTACAGTAGCACTCTAGTGAATTGGCACACTTTTGGTGATAGTTTGCCCTGTTTTTCTTTCTACAAAAGGCTGTTTCAGGCTTAGTGCAATTACATATTTGTCCATAAAATTCCCATTCATGCTCATAGTTTTTAAAGTACCAGTTCTTCCCTTGATGGCACTTAAGTTTCTTGAACACCAGCAGTATCTACTGCATGAGTATAGAACTTTTCTTATTTTAGGAACGACTTCACTGGCTTCACTGAGCATTTTTGAAATGCAGACACTCAAAATACTCAGCTTCTACCACTCCATGCCTTGAGCAAATTCTCTTTCCTAGACATGCTTGATGTCTGCTTGTCATGCTCAAACACTACCACTGAGATATATATAGATATAAATATATAGATACATAGGTGTATATATACCCTTTTGCAAAACATTTCCTTTCCTGTGAATACAACTTAATGGTTATTGACTAGTTTAAACTAGAAGCAAAGTATTATGGCACTTACTATTTGCAAATCACTCTAAAGTGAAAACTGAGAAGGAGATTACAGGATCATCAGTCTGGAAGAGACCTTCAATATCATCCAGCCAACTGTCAACCCAGCACAACCATAATACTATTTCATCAATCTGTGGTAGTACACCTTTTTCAAAAGTACATCTTTTAATGTAAAAATAAGGACTGCATAACATTGAACTCTTTTACCAGTTGTCTACTGATGCTACTGGTGACCACTGTTTAGGTGATTGGCAGACATGCAGAGCATGGAAGCAGAAACCACTGAGACAATATCATACAACCAGCCTTTAGGTGAAAAACCAGGGATGATCTCTTCCTAGTAAATCAACTTGTGGAGCTTTAGGAAAAGAAGCTATGGAGACCAAAACTGCTGGAAATCTTACAGCAGTAGAAAGCCAAGCCTGGTTGTCTGTTGTATTCTATTTTGTGGCTTTACTGCCCCTGGCCACTTATCCCCCACTCCCCTTATTATCTTCTTCATCTCTCTTGGCTTGCCATCTGTTTCATGGACCACTGCTCAAGAGCCAGAGAATGATCACTGGAGGATGAGCACCTGACTATGCTGCTTAGCTGGCATCCCAGACCAGAGAAGAGGAACTGAATTGCAGTCAATTCTTGAAGACAAACTGAACATCTGAGCATCTATCTATGATGGAGCATCCTTCCCTTTTCCAGTTTCTTTTCCTTCCCCTTCATGTTCAGTTTTGGGAAAAGCTCACAAGCAGAAAGGTCACTACTATTCTGTCAACAACTCACTCAGTATTCAATAAAAGGTGGATTTTTTTTAACATGCTATGGTACAAGGCATGCACCAAAGGTGTGTACCAAAACTACGTTAAGATAGACAAAAGAATATTAGTTGGAGTGAAATGGATTAAATTTTGCAAAGAAAGCTGCACAGGAGCTCACTGTTTGTGTGGATTTATGCAAGTTTTCCATACATGCAAGCGAAATGAGATTGTAGCAAGGTGAGTGTTGCTCTTTATTCCCAAGTAACAAGTGATAGGACAAGATGAAATGGCCTGAAGTTGCACCAGGGGAGGTTTATATTGAGTACTAGGAAAAATTTCTTCCCAGAAAAGGTTGTCATACGTTAGAAGAGACTGTTTGGGGCAGTGGTTGAGTTGCAATCCCTGGAGATGAGAAGTGGCACTTAAGGATATGGTTTAGTGGTTGAAAGAAAGGCAAAGTATATATAAGAGCAAGGGCCAAAAATTTAAAGCCTTCACAAGGCTGTTTGGAAATGATCCATCTTTGTGTGCAAACTAAGGTGCAGAAGTCTCTCATGAGATCTCAGAATCTCATTATCACTCACATTGCAAAGTGGATATTAAAAAGTCTTCATTAAACATTCAGGTTTGAATATTTTAAATTTGGGCATTAAGTTCTGAATTTCCTGGGTACAAAGCATTGTTTAGTCCTAGTCATTTCAGATAAAAATAGTAGATACCATTATAGATCAAATGCAAGCTTTGGAAATAGATAAATACAAAAAAATGCATATTTTTTAGTGTAAAGTCTGTTCTGGTTTCACACATTAAAAAAACAGTAGTTTTACACATTTTTAAAATTCAAAAGTCTAATTAAAACTAAAAGTCAAGTCGAATTTTTTGAGAGCAAATATATTGTATTTATGATTAATCTTCTATATATTTTTCAATGCTTTTTCTTTAAATGTTTTATGAAAGATATGCTCTAGATTTTAAAAACAGTTTTTAAATACCAGTTGGTATAGGACCGTCCCTATATTTCTGGAAGTCAGAATATATTCAGCATGAATTGGAACACAGTCAAAATATTCTGGCTTTACTCATTTACTGTCCCCTTGGTATTTACAGTGTTATTTAAACCTATATTTCGCGTTCTCTAGACTGGTGGCCATGGTTTATTTGGTGAAATGTCAGTAGTGGAGCTACGTGAACGCCTCGCCCTACTCAAGGAAGCACAGAAGGCAGCAGAGGAAGAGAAGAGAGACCAGATAATTCATGAAAAACAAGCTAAGGAACAACTTCTTCTAGACAAACTGGACCAGATTTCCCAATTCAGAGCAGAACTTGGACGAGCAGCTGCTTTAAAGTCAGTATAAAACAGCATGTGACATTTAAGACATTGCAACTTTGTTAATATTTTGCCAGCCCTTGAGGAGGAGAACAAGTAGAGAGCAAAATACAGCCCTTTTATAAATCAGTATGACTTTTGTCAAGGATTACACTAGGGCCAGGATTTCCTTTTAATTCTTGAAAATAATTTTCCTCAGATTTAACAAATCTTTTTCATCATTTATGGTTGAAGACACTCCATAGGCTAGTGTTGACAGTATTGCCCCAGGATTCAGAGCCAATAATATATATTTAGAAAGAAGTTTTGCCTTTCTTCAGTTCCTTTTCAGCTAATCAGAACTAATTTGATGTTATTAGAATCATTCTAGCTTGCCACTTAAAGTTGTTTCTCATTCTCATCAAAACCAATATTAGGGCTGTAGTTTTCTTCCTTGAATTTCATCTGTAATATGAAAAGGAAGGTCTTATTCTAGAAGTTAAAAATATTTAAGGACAATTTTGTGATAGCAATAGTAAGTTGGAAATTAAATACATTATAGCATTAGATCAGAAAGGAAATTCCTTGCTTACAGACTCACTGATCAAATTCTGCATTCATTATTAATATTTATTATTAATAACAGTATTTATTCATCATTGTCATTAAGTATCCATAACCATCAAAGATACTTCACATATAGAGAAGACAGGTTCCCTTCCACAAAGGTTTTAAAATCTAAGGTAAAGCTACTTACAAATAAAGCTGAGTAGGAAAAAAGCCTGTGTAAAAGTGTACAATACAGCACACCTCTTGATCTTATACCATTTTTACTGCATCTTAAACATTTGGCAATATTTCATTTTGTGTCATCTTTTCCCTTTTGTGGCTTTGAGAGGTAAGTCCTTGTCTTGCCATATTTATTTTGCAAACTGATGTTCAGGCTGACATTCAGAAGACATATTCTATCAGGCTACAAACACATGTTTTTAGACATGTCTTAGATTCATGTTTATTGCCGAAGGTAGCTTCTCAGAGTTCAATTCATGTTACTCATTTATCATCCAGTTCTACATCTCAGACACAGAAGGCAGTATTGATGTATTCTTTTAACTAGTTTTCACTTGTCTCAGCTCCAATTTGGTGTGTTGCTGATAGTTAATCTCCAAAGACTGGGGGTTTACTTTGTTAGTACTTAAGAAGATACTTTAATGTATTTAATGAATCAATAACTGAAGCTGCAGTGGATTGACTGCACAGATCAGTGACCTTCTTTTCTATGGCATGTATCAAGAAAAGATTTTAAGACTTAAGAACCTGAAATGGAGCTTGAAATACACTCTCATTGCTAAACACTCAGTATTGTGAAAGCCTGTGGGAGCAGCTCAAGCCACTGCGTTCCACTAGAGATTCAAATTAAGAATTAAGAACTTGTGTGCTACATAAAACCTGTTTCACTAGTACCTGCTTAAAGAATCATCTGTTCTGCTAGATGTGCAGTCTGTGAATTTTGTATAGGGCTGGGTTCCTTTAAACTACACTCTTTGGCTTAATTCAGAACTAAAACTCTTCCAATCCCAAAAAGAGCTGTGCTTGAATGAGAAGCTTTGATTCACTTTTTGTTCTGTCATTTGAAATGTTTTTTAGAACAGACCAGCATGCCAAAGATAGTAGAATCCAGATTAAATTATACACTACATTTCAAGCTTCTGAATCAATCAGTCAATCTGGTCAGATTCTTGATAAGTTATACAGTAATTTTAATGGAGCCCTGTTTGCTTTCTAAATGAAGAAATATAATGTTTCATTGTAGATTTTCGAAGACATTTTCCTTTCATGGTTCCTAGGCAATTTATGTGTGTAACTTGGAAGTAGCTCCTATAAAAAGGCATCATCATAGTATACCAAAAATGTTGTTCTTTGGGAGTGTAATTCATGCATTTTCATCCAGGATCCAAATCTCTGGTGCTATTTCTGTTAATACAGAAATATGGCATGCTGGCCATGGCATTTACAAATGCTAGACACTTCCATGCAGTTTTTATTTCTCTCCATAGAAACTATGGGCTCTGTGTATTAAACCTTATTTTCAGATCTTGAATCCTGAAATACCTCTCAAATCAGTGTGAGTGATTAATTGTTTGGGTTCTATTCTTGATATCTTGCACAGGAGATATAAAATTTTTATGTTTACAGAATTGATTCATCAGTATAGGGATAGAATAGCAAATCTTACCAATGGTCCTCATAAGTTAGCCTTATGCATCAATATAAAATTACATGTTATATCTTAAATTGCATGATGCTGAAGGCTACTGCTAATCAGCTAAAGTATGGCAGCTAAACTCTGCTGAACAAACGTGCTGTAGTGACAGCTGGAGTTTCATCGGATCCCTACCAAGCAGGTTCCTTTCAATATCATTTACAGACACATATCAACACAAAAAAGCACATTGTACAAGCATATAATGACCTATATTAAACAAAATAGGAAATGTAATATGAAAAATTACAGAGACATTGTCCTTTAATAGGCTGCAAGCCGTGAATGACAGCAGTGGCTTTGTGAGTGAAGGATGGTATATGTGCAGGATGTCCCTTTAATTGCTAGAATTTCACACAGTTTTAAAATCAGCACTGTCATTTGAAATGGCCAAGCAATTCTGTTCTCAGCTTTCAAACCGAGCACCAGCAGATTTGTGTGTGTTTGATTACATGCTAATGTACTCAAGTTACATGCCTGTGTACTTGAAGTACAATTCCCTTTCATTCCACTGAGGGACATCTATTACTGCAAGCAATCTAATGCCCTAAGAACCACACAATAGGCGAAACCAGTTGGTTTGGGGCTCCCTGCATCTACATTATCTGTGGTTTGGGGGGGGTTACTTTGTGTTGGACTCGAAGTCTGGGACTGCAAGCTCTGACCATTCACGTGGTTTAAAGTAGTCAGAGGAGAGTGGCACTAACCCTCCTTGACTTCCTTGTATGTGAGGAAGATGTACAGACTCCCACCAACTCAGAAGTTCCCTACATCCCCATCTCACACTGCCGTAATGGGGTAGCATGCTGGGCTCTCAGCACTGGATTACAAATGTTGGTGTGCTTGCCAAGATGGCAAAGCACTCCTTTCTCTCCCTGCCACTGCCAGTGCTCAAACCCCTCCCTGATGAGGGGCACTGACCACACACACTGAGAGGAGTGCAACCCCTCTCTCTTGGCCTGAACTGGGAAAGGGTGGGCATAGTGTGAAGGCAGCCAGAGGAGAAAAAGGAAGAAGAGGAGAAGAAGGAAGAGGAGGAGATAATGAGTTCTTCACTATCATTGAAACAGAAGGGGGAAATTAATCAGCAATGATGGATCAGAAACATGAAGATGTGAAGAGATGCTGTAAAAAAAACAAAGCCAGGCTTTTCCCAGTGGTGACCATTAAGACGACAAAGAGTATCAGGAAACACTTTTTACTGTGAAGATGATCAAGCATTGGCACAGGTTGTCCAGAGAGGTTGTGGAGTCTCCATCCTTGGAGGCGTTCAAAAGCCATCTGGACACAGACCTGGGCAAACAGCTCAAGGTGACTCTGCTTAAGCAGATGGGAGTGGTCAAAATAACCCCCAGAGGTCCTTTCCAGCCTCAGCCATTCTGTGATTCAATGACTGAACTTTCATTATCCACCTTCAAAATTTTTACTTCAAATAAGGAAAACAGTTATGAATAACAATCACTTCCCCACCTAAAATTAGGTGCTTAATAAGTTAATTGCTTTGGAAGGGAGTCAGATTTTGAGTGCTTAAATCACTCACATTAGTACAAATAGTAATCAGTCTAATAGTGTAGTGTTCTTAAATGTCAAAATAGTGACTGCCTTAACGGTGAATTATTAACAGTTAGATACATTCATTTTGCTAACTGCAGTAGAATTATATGGTGCAGGACAGAAAGAGGCAAGATACTGTGAAGTACAGACAGACCTACTCACTGAGACTATGAGGAAATTTTTAAAAATTGTTTATTGCACTGTAAGCAATTCTGCTTTAAAAAAAAATTTATATTTATTGCACAAGACTCCTTTTTGTAAGGTGAGCTTATAAATACAGTCCTACCTGCTTGATATTTTGGTGCCTAGAATGGTCAAGTGGTCATTTTTGCTCCACCTCCTAAAAGTATTGAGTCAGTTAAGAGCTGTCATACATCTACCTCTTTATACTTTTGATGCAAAACTGGAGTTTGAAAATGTAATTGAAGAGCCAAATATAGATTATAGAAGGAAACCTCTGTGCAAATATTCAAATTCCCCATTTTTTAAATATAGCTGAGAAGAATTTTCATAAATTATCACATAATTTTCTATTGATCTGGAGAGGATTTTTCTGTGTACTAGCCCATTCTGACTGGCTGTTACCTTACTTCCTTAGGAAATGCATATGAGGTGACAGAGATCACAAGAGGTTTTTCTATCCTGGGTGCTCAAAGTTCTCAACTGACCACAGAAAACCAGAATTTTAAAATTTCTTTTTTCGTTCTTTGTCCTCTTGGAGTTTCTGTTATGATATGGTGTGGCATCTGAAAATCTATGGGATTGGCAGCTTTTTGGAATAGTGTAGATGACTGACACAAGACTACACGTAGAAGAGGAATGAATATTACTCTGGGAATAAGCAACTATTTACAACATTATAGCAGAAGCAGCTGCTGCTGCTTCATGATGTTAAACCTCTTGCTGTATTTCCTTTAATTGTATTTACAAGAATCTGGATTTGCATGTAAGGAAAGGTTTTGTTGTTTATTCCAACTGAGAAGATTTAATCATCAAGTATTTACTTAAAATCTTACTGTTATATTCTTCTATATCCTTTGGAATGCAATGCCTTGATACAGTGCAAATAGAAACAACCCATGTCCTCAATTAGATTAAGGGATAGTACACAATTTTTAGATTTACAGTACAGTGTTAAAAATTAATCTCAGTGTAGCAGAGTGTATCATAGTCTTAAAGAGGATAAGGAAATGTTATCCTAACCAGATAGCATGACACAAGGAGCAGAGGGGTTCAGGAAGTCTCAGGAAAGCAATGGGAAAAGAGAAGCCAAGCTTAACTGCAACCTTTATTTAGAGTTCACAGTCACATTTCAGACTGTAACACAGGTCATATTTCCCCTTCATCCAGTCCCTGAGGATTTGGGGATCTCTAGTCTGGAATGGCTGCACTGAAGAAAACCTGCTGTCACCAAGTTTGCTATAAGGAAAGATAAAGCTAGCAAGGCAGGCAAAAGCCCAAGATGAAAGAAGTGTTTGGATCATTGGATTCTTGATACAGACATTTTTTTAAAGGCAAATTGATGGGTTTAGAATCAGAAGGAACTTCTTCCTTCTTCCTCATCTGCCAGATTCTTGAGAAGAGTGTGTCTTATACTGAAAACACCCAAGATATAAGGAAAGAGTTCAGATGTAAAACATTTCTTTTCAAAAGGAAACTTGCCTGTGAAACTTGTCGTGCCACTGGCAGAATGACAGCGACAGAATCAGCTGGACAGTGCCCTGGTGCTCTCTGCTCTGGGCCATTTGGAGTCTTTATCTGGTTTCCAATAAAAGCAATTGTAATGTTGCACCACTGCAACATAAAAAGACCTTTTATAAAACTACCTTTGCCAGCTGCACCTAGCAGATCTAACATGGCTGTACAATTGTGTACATTCCTTGGAGGATCTGACACTTCCTTTAGCTCTGAATTTGGCCAGAGAATCACAGCTTCTCATGACATAATAGTAACTCTACGATATGATCTTACTAAGCTAAATTCAAGGTCAATGTTGAATGAAAGAGAAAGTTGGATAATAAGTGAGTCACTATGTAACATGGTGTAATCTACATGGAGAAGTCATGAGTAAATTGTGCCAGTTGGGTGGAAGTATGCAAAACCAGCTAAAATGTAAATTCCAGAGGACAGAAAAGTGGCTACAATAGAAGAGGGGGAAAAAGGAAAGCTATCCAATAACCTCTGTTATGCCTTAATTTTATGCTGCACATGTTGCTATCAATTTATGCTCACACAGAGCAGCTAACCTTAATTAATACATCACCATCCCATTGATTCTGTATCTGGGCACTGGGATTACACAGAAAAGAATATCTTTTATTTGCCAAGGAATACAGCAATCAAGATGAATACTAATGATCACATAAGGAAAACTCCATAGTTTGCACAAGCAAAGAGCTGTGGTATTATCCCAGGTTTTGCACTTCTTTTTTTTCTAAAGAATGTCATGTCAGGCTTGAAATACTTCAGATATTGTCATCATGGCATCCTGTGGGAAAAAAAATATTCTACACGGTTTAGTAATGCTGTTCTGTAAACAACAAGAGGCAAGTTGTATCAGATGCAAGTTATATGATTTAAATATATGATTTATATAATATGGATCTAACTGGTTCTCAGAAGCAAGAGCAAATTCATTATTACCAAGGTAATATGTGCTCACATGGACTTATTCTATGGGATGATATTATTTTACCTTCTCATTATTTCTTTTTGACTTTTCAGGCAAGAAGAAAAGAAAAAGTCCCAGTCTGGTGAAAGGCCCATGAAAGATGAACGCATTTTATTCCTGCAGAAGAAGATTGCAGAGAAAACAATGGAGCGTAAAAAGCAAGAAGGACTCTTAAAGATTATCCCCCAGAAAACCAGAATCGTGTCAAGCAAGGTCTGGTTATTACATAAGGAGAAAAGCTCTGCAATAGACCTGCTGTTCACAGACCTTTGCTCAATTGCCAGCACTGGCAAGGGGGCCGAGGCAGATGGTGCCATACATGGCTGGCAATAGCAACACCCTGCCTCCTGCATAGGCACAATTTCTCCAGCCGTGGCCTTGACCTCACCTTTTTGTCATACATTCTGCTACCACAGAGCAGGGCTCATCCATTCAACACCTGCCTTCCCACTCATACCACCACACACTCATCCCATCAAGACAGCATCTTACCCCATCTCCAACTCTTGTCTTTCCCAGCTTCCTATCATACACATCCTGCCACACCAAACTGGGATGCTCACCCCCTCTCTCACCCAAGGCATGTTACAGTTTATCATTCCCATGGTTTTGTGGAGAGTTGCAGCAGTGTTTAAGTCATCCCTAGTGTTTAAGTCCTAAGTGGGCAACCCACTCCGCTTACCTTTATATTCATCATGCCAAGTTTGATGTTAACAAGTTTCCCAATCGTTAGCAAACAAACCATGTTGTCAGCCAGCAGGATTATCAAATAGAAGTTCAGTGTATTCTCTAAAGAGAACCACTGTATTACCTGCAGTCTGATCATCTCTGTGTCTTTCCTGCAGGATTCTTTGCAATGGAACCATTGGAAAGAACTGGAAGAGAGTCGGGAAAGACAGTTCAGAATCCTTCAGCATGGCTTCATGGACAGAGAAGCAGCTCAGAAAAGGGAGCTCATTGCAGCAGCAAGAAGTGGAGCCAGAGCCTGTGTACTGCGCTCTCATCTAAAATAAAATACATTTGGAACAAATTCAGGCCTGCTGGAAATATCCCAGTGTACCTACTTACTACAAGGTTGAGTTTTATTCTTTATTTCACCTTTACAGTATGATTAGAAAAATGTGGGTCTTACAGGCACAACAGAATAAAAATGGAGGGGGGAGGGGTTGTAATATGATTTATGTTCTTTTATAATGATATAATGATTAATTATATAATGATTTTTTTCTGCTAGAATCAAAAGTTTTAGGAAACTGAAACTTTCTCATCAGAGCTCCTACAGAAAAATGCCAAATATCTGGGTAAGAATGTCGAGACCTGTATTTCTGGTTTTGTATACTATGCCATGGTTTGCTACACTCATTTTTCCAAAAGAAAAAAAATGAGGGCAAACCCCAAGGAACATTTGTTTACATATGCATCTTTTCAGAAGGCAGGGCCAACCCAAGCTCCTAACACGTCTTCTTACATGACTAACCATGTGAGAGGATTGCCAGTTTCAATGCTGTTTTAGAGGACGAGGGAAAAACTGTTTAGAAGGTTTAGATGATGTGAAAGCCTCCAGGAGCCAGAGTCTAGATTCAGTGACCCAGGCAGACCGTCCTTCTATTTGCAGATGTAAATGTCTTCAGTCTTTAAACAGTGGAAGGAGAACATAACATTGATCTCTTTAGGGAGCTCCTTCCAGAAAAAGTCAAAATTCTGTTACTCACCTAGAAGACAATTTGCCTTCTATGACAATTTCTATACTGTGTAAAGCAGCCTTTAAATCACAAAACTTATCCAGGCACAAAGCCAAGGAGGATATAAATCGGAATTAAAATCTGCCCAGCAGTAAGGCTATGTAATATATTTCTATTTTAACTCAATGCCAGTTACTAAGTGTTTAATTATGGCTATTGCAAATATTTAAATTGAAGGAGACTGTCACTGACATTAGAGTCAGGCAGCTGCTTCCAATGCTCTCACAACATTGCATTTCTCACTTTTTATTGAAGGAGGTCTAATGGAATTCTTCTGTTGCCATCTAGCTGTGAAAATCACTTCCACAACCTGCAAGCTGATAAAATGTGCTGTATTTTTCACTCCAAATAAATGCTATAGTAGTCCACGAAGGCCATGCAAGTAGGGCTCATGGTCCATAGCAAGAGTTAAAGAACACAGAAGAGTGAAAAGAAGGAATCATAGAACTACATAGAAAAGAGAACTTTGATACCATGTCTAGTAGGGTATTGTAATGTCTTTAAATGACCAACCCTTGGTGGCAGGGAGTTTGTCTTCCTTTGTGGTTGTTCAGCATTCTTTTGCACTGTATTCCAGAGCAACAAAGCTAGGTGGTGACTCTAACACCTCAATTTTCCAGAAGCCAGCAATTAACAGCTGACACTCATGGTCTAGGATATTGCATGGCTGAACAGTTGTTCTTAAACTTTTTCATAAGAATTTAAGAAAGAAAAAAAAAAAGGGCATCATTAAGCAGATATGGAGGTCGTGAAAATTTCAAAACCCCATCATACGGCAGGCTTCTTCCCCTGTGATTTTGGACCAAGTTTTCAAAATTCTTACTGAATTGCAATCAGGCTGATTCAGAATTATTTCCTTCTCCATATTTTCTTTGCTCTCAAATGAAAGGACTGAGGAAAGACCGAATCTCAATAATCCAGATGTGGAATTTCTGCCTTCAGAAGTCACAAGTAACCCTATTGCTACTTTGGGATCTGATGCATAAAGTCATCTTCAGAATCAATGTTTTGAGGCATGAATAAGAATTTGTTTTGAAGAAAATACCAATTTATTCGTATATTTTTGTATCAATATAGCCTATTGATTTTTCAGTGATGGCAGATCTTGCAACACAATACACAGAATAACATAGAAAATCCTACCTTCCTCCTGACAAATGTGTGTAACCTGATGCTGGGCACAGCAGATCCTATCCAGAACCACTCTGCCCCTGGCTTCTAGAGCACACTCTCTAGTATTCCTGTGTGATACATGGAAACCTGAGATGACCAATGCAGAGCCATCAAAGGTCTGGTGGGACCTGTTAGCCTTGTGTTACAAAAGCAGCTGCAATGCCACTGGAGCCAGGTGAGCTGTGAAGCCACACAGCTCATTGAGACTTGCTGCCTCAGCTGGTGCCTGTGGCAGGGACCATCCGCCACCTGGTGCAGCCACACACAGATAATTGAGTGAGCAGTGCCTCTACACTTGCTTCATGGAAACACAGGTGGATGAATAATTCATGATTCATTCATTTACACATTTGTTATACCATTTGCAGCCAAGAAGAGGAGCCTGAGTGAACAAGGCTGACTCTGAAATCATCCATCATAACAGAGTAACAAAATCAGAGGTTGCACCTGCCTGATCATAGTGACAGACTCAGAAGGAAACATTTATAGTGCTGGAAGCTGCACATTCCAGAGATCTCTCATGTCACCACAAACAGCCAGACCACAGAAGCCTTCACATGCCACTACAGTGTAAGGAGGTGTAACAAAACCCAGATTACCTGAGGAAGACCAAGGGGTTTTGCCATGTGACAGGCACTGGACACGGTGCTCACCACTCATGTAACACGGTCACTGCTTGGTGGTGTTTGGCTCCCTCTTCCACATCAGCCTCAGGAACAAGGGAAAGCCCACGCTCAGTGACTGCCATGCTTGGTAATCCAACCTGCCCTAGAAAACACAGATGTTTTATTATTTAAATAAAATTAAAGACATAGAGATGGTTATGTTGGGATGACAAGGAAAAAAAATACTTAGTGCAAATCTCCAGCACTCCTTATCCAGAGGAGGAGAAGGGAAGACAAGTCACCAGGGAAAGCTACCAGTTGACATATCAACAGCCCAATTGCCAGGCACAGAGCAGTAAGAATCCAGAGAAGGACAGATGCTCATTGCACTAAGGTAAAGCTGCTGGGGAAAACCCTTTTTGATAGTGAGATGAGGGCCTTGAAACACCTCTGCAAGTGTTTATGAGCTAGACATTGGATCTGGAGTAATTGTTCCAAGGGTAACAGGTAACAATCTCCCACATGGATGGCTCTGATGAATTTTACTCAAGTTTTTTGGAAACACATGGAGAAAAATAATTTCTTCACAGAAAAGGTGATTAGCTATTGGAATGGACTGCCCAGGGAGGTGGTGGAGTCACCATGCCTGGAGGTGTTTAAGGAAAGATATGGTGTCAAGGCCATGGTCTTGACACCGAAAATCAAAAATAAAACTCCTTAATACCAATGTAGTATTAAGAAGCAGACAGTACTTTATTACAGCACCAGATGGTAACTTGGCCTAACATGCATGCCTGCCTCAGGACGATATACATATTTATTAGCCAGGGATCACAGAATATGCTGAGTTGGAAGAGACCCACAAAGATCACTGAGTCCAACTCCTGGCCCTGCACACAGACGGTTAGAAATAAACTAACTTTTAGATACAATTAAATGAGGCCGAAGTCGTCGAAGCAAAAGAAAACTGTTTATTAGTAAGGATTCAACTGAGCCGGCTGTGTCTCCCTCCCCCAGAACCGAACACATACACACCCTCCAACAAAGTGGCTATATTTTATACCCTCTCCTGGCGGGGGTGGTCCCTGTCCCCTTTCCCATTGGCTGCGTACTCGGGTACTCACCTTCTCTGCCGACCCCTTACTTGTAACTTCAGTGAGGTCTCCTCTAATCTCCTCCAGGGTGAACACACCAGCTTCCCTCAGCCGCTCCTCATACATCTTCCCCTCGAGGCACTTCACCATCTTTGTCACCCTCCTTTGGATGCCCTCTGTTACTGTAATATCTTCCTTATACTGTGGAACCACAAAGGAAGAAATCAGAGTTAATTAGAAAAGTGTTAGATATGAAGTTGCCTGGGTTTGCCCAGTGAGCCTCAGAAGGGCCTCCTGAGGGTCTGTAGGAACCCCTGGCGGTCTTCCATGTATGGTGTTGTTTTTCACTCTTGCTATAAAAGCTGCACAATGTTTCTGAAGGAACTGGATCGGGCTGACTTGGCTTGTTGCAATGTGCAGTAACCACCACATAGTACTCCTTCTGCATGAGCACTTTATAACACTCTGGTTGACATGGTGGTGTTCAGTAATCGGTTGGATTTGATGATCTCAAAGGTCTTTTCCTACCTAATTGATTCCCTGATCCCGAGGTTCTGTGAAACGTTTCCAGAAGACGGACAGGGTGCACCACCCTAAAGCTCACGCACCCTCCACCTTCAGGTACAACAGCTCCGGAGAAGACAGCAAAAGAGCCGTCTGGCTACGGCCGCTCCTTTCAGGATCTGTCAGGGCCGAATTAACCCGAGGACCAGGAGACCTTTCCCGAGGAGCGGCGAAAGGAGGGAGCGGGCCCCGACAGCCCGGCACAGGCCGCACCCCCGCGCGGAACTACAACTCCCAGCATACCCCACGGCACCAGAGGAGGTGGGGCCGCCCGTCTAACCGCTGTCTGATTGACGTGCGCGCCGACCACTCGGCGAGGCGCAAGCCCGCGGGTCCTCCAATGGTGAGCGCGCGGGGGCGGGCGCTACCGTGCGCCGCTGCCGGCCGGCTCTGAGGTGAGCGCGGCGGGCCGGGGGCTCGGCCGGGGGGAGCGGCGCTACCGGGCCCGTCCCTCCCGCTTGTCCGAGGGTCCGGGGCGGCAGGTGAGGGAGGGGAATGGGAAGGAAAGGAGGAAGGGAAGGGGAAGCGGAAGCAGCCGTTCCCGGCCGCAGTGGGGGGAGCGGAGGAGATGCGGCCGTTTCTGCCGGTGCGCGGGGCTGGGCCGGCGCCGCCCCCGCTCCAGCCTGAGGACGGGGCCCGAGCCCCTTCCCCGGGTGCGGCCCTGTCCGAGGGGGTCCCCCGCAACCCCCGCCGAGAGCCGCGTGGCGGGTCCGCCCTCCCCGGCCCGGCCGGGTGCTCCGGGGCCGGCCCCGCCGCTTCTGCCCTGCCTTGGCCGGAGGGCGGCCGCAGTGCCGGGGTGCAGGTACGGCTGGGCTACGGCCAGTCCTGCCCTGTCTTACAGGGAAGACGGGTCTCTTCTTCTCCGGAACAGCCCGGGCTCGGTGGATGCAGCTGCATGAAGTTGTCGCTCTCCCCTCCCATTTTGTGTGACAGCAGGAGTAGGGGGAGTGTTCCTCTCCTACCTCAGCCCGCACCTGTACTTCATTACAGGATGTGGAAAGACTCAGCTTTTTTTTTTTTTTTGCGTTCTTCTTTATTTGGTTTTTGGGACTGTTGAAAGTGAGTTGTGGCGTCTCTCAGAGAAACTTGTGCAAGTAAGAGCAATGAGGAGCTTTTCTTCTGGCCAGTATCCATTTTTCTTTGCTGTGTCTGAAATAGGACATAGGGCCGATGAAAAAAGTTTAGTGTGTTGTTTTGTTCTGTGGGTGCGTTTGGGGGTTTTTTTGGTTGTTTTTGGAACTCTTTTGAGTTTTTTTTGGTTGTTCGGGAGCATGTCATATTTGTCTGTAGATATAGCTGTCTGCTTAGAGCAGGCATACTGGTGTATCTCTGTTGTAAGCTGATTTTCTCTCCTCTTGACTCTTTTTATGGTGCCTCTCACCAAGCTCTTTTACTATGGGAACGTTTTACCTAATTTGGGTAACACAGACTCAGTTTCTTTTTTCAATGAAGTTAGTGTAGTACATTTGAGAAAATGAGAGCATCTTTAAAGGTACTGGAGATAGAGGATAGGAAGCTTTAGAAGAGTGAAAGATTAGTGTTTTCTGTGGTTAAAAAAAAAAATTGAGACTACCACTGTGTGACTGGTATGTGCACCTTCTGAGGACAAAAATCTTGTTATACAGGTGTGTCTTTGATAGTGTTTCCTGTTGTTAGGGGTACAAAGAGGCATCTGGAGTAGAAATGAGAAGCCAAGTCTTAAAGGCATGGGATATCACATTTTGACAACTTCAACATAAAATGGTGTTGTCAGCTGTGCCTTGCGCTTGCCTAGTGTTTGGATTGACATTATTGGTTTCTTTAAGTAGGTACTTCATTTGTCGTGTTTAGGATGAATATGAACATAAGTCTTGTTTGTGTTAGTGAGACACAGGGAAGAAGTCTATCTCTTTCTTTAGACAATTTGCTTCCATTCATGTGGGAGACCAAGACTTGGTTTTGAGAGTGGTGCAAGAAAAGTTTTTAGTATTCTAGAGAATCAATTGGTTTTGAGTGGTAATTCAAACATGTGTAATTAGCTCAGCTTGAGCTCGGTGAAAATGTTGACTTTTTTGTAGAAGAAAAAACAAGAGACTTAAATGATTAATAAGCAGTAGTTACCACTCCTAGTGTAAACGTTCTTAATTTAAATAGCTTGACCTTTTTTCTCAAGTACAGAGAAAAGTTGGTACTTGTAGTCTTTGAAATGCTATTTGCTATGAGATCAGCACTGCTTAAGAACAATAACTGCATGTGCAGAACTCTGTGTATGACAGCAAGGGGAGTGGCCTTTTCTGGTACTGTACTGTCCTGCAATGAAGCAATAAAAAGTCTGTAAAAGTTAGAAGTATTTATTGGCTTGCTAAATTGATCTGCTAAGTTTTTAAAAATTAATGTCTGAATGTACCTTGCTATAAGTCTCACAGATAACTGCAACTCAAGCTGTGAGTGAGGTCACTGGATGTCTGTGGTGGGGGGAGGTTGTTGCAGTAATTCCTTGTATTATTTATTCCTGGGAGTCTTGGTGCTGGGTGCTTTCATAGTGACTGCTGGAAGAAGAGCATTATAGGCCTTATCATTTAACTTGAGTTGTCCAGTCCTGTGTAACAAATTTTGTTATTAAATTAAGTGGTCCTGCAGTTTTGGAGATTTTTAAGGAGTTCTTCCTGATGAGTGTATCTCTTAACGTGCAATGTCTGTACCTCTGCTCCTGTACATTACTAAAATTCATCTGTGGTGTATTTAAGAAAGTAAGCTCTGCTTTCTTTTCAGAACATTCGGGCAGTTGATGTTCAGTGAGGTTTCCCAAGTAAGCCAATAACATGTGAAAATCTATAGCCCCACAGAAAAGGTTTCTTCTTACAAAACAAAAATGTTGCTGGATCATAAGACTCCTTCCATAGTCTTACTAAATTCCAGCAGTCTGATTTTCTCAGTAAACATGGCTCTTCTGAGATGAGTCATGTTGATACTGATGAACCTGCCTGTGATGATTTGAGGTAGTTTTACAGTGATGAGCTTCCTTGTGGGTATCTATTCTCAACTTAATTCTTCAGAAGGAGCTTCTGAAGAGGTTTAGATTTGAGCCATCGGCAGCTGGAACATTTGTGCCTTGCATGTACTCTCTGCGTTAATTATAAAGAAAGCCAGTTGTCTATGTTCTAAGATTCTGAAAATTAAACCATCTAAATAGCAACGCTGTGCTTTGTCACTTAGGTCAAAAGGTGGTTCTGTCCTCTACTGCAGTTGAGAGCTGACACTAGATCCTCTGAGACACTTCATAGTAATCCTGTAAATAATCTGTATCTTGGTATCTGGGTAAAGTGTGTGAGTATTTAAAGTGGGCAAGATGATCTTATCATGTCTTCTATTGTGTGTTACTTCAATTTTCACCATAACTTTAAAATTTAAGTTGGTTGGTTGGCTTCATTTTTAATTCTATTACAGCTCTTCTTTGGCGTTGAAGTCACTCATAGCCAGAGAAAATCTGTGCAACATTTTTTGTTTGGCGTCATCACAGGTGTTCCCCCCACATTTTTAACCCTTTCTAAAGATACTTCGTCAACAAACCATTGCACTGGGTTGTATTCAGTGTTAAGTCCAAAAAGCACCAGGTCTTGTGAAACCTTCTGGGTGTTTTACATTCAAACCCGTGCTGCCTGATGAATACAATAGGCTTATTTTTTGCTGTTTTTCAGCAGTGCAGGTATTGCAGTGGATCAGGTTGTTCTGAAAGGTTCTATTTAAAAACAGTTCTAACAACTTGTTATTTAAAATAAGCTTATATAAAGTTCATTTATTTATATTTCTCAGGTGTGTGCACCAGCTAACATTTCCCAGCTTTTTAATGTCCAGGGTTTTTTTCCAATTCAGTATCTGAGGAGAATCAAGGAAAATGTCTCTTGGCTTTCTTGATGAAATAAAATTTATAAAGAATCTAATGGCCTAACTTCTTAATATACCTCATGTATTGCCCACTCTTGTTCATCCTCTTGCTGTGTGCAGAAAACTACTTTACCTAAGTAATTTCTTATTTCATTCGTTGCTGGTCAATGAAGATGGTAACTTGTCTTGAAGCAATTACTTTGAAAAAGCAGATGTGTAAGGTTTAGTGATGGTTCTCTCCCTTGCCCCTATCCCTCATCCCTTGTGCTGTGTCTCCTCTTTCCCTTCCCTCTTCCCCATGTCTCCTAAAACCTCCAAACCCATGAATAATAGTCATATGGAACTAGGAACTTGGATAGCACCTAGAAAATGTGCTCATAGAAAAGTCTCTCTGTTCTTTTCATTTTTGTTTGGTTGGGTTTTTGTATGAGTGCACCATTAGGCATGATCTTGTTTTAAAAGTTCTCATGCCCTATCCCAGAAACTCAGTAAAGTGAGTAAAATAGGATCTTCTCAAGAATGTTGGTAAGGCTCACAGAGAAGCTTTCTTTCTTAACAAGCGAAATGAAATCTAGACCTTAAGAACAGTGGGATGGAGTGTTCAAAGAGAATTCTCATTACCTGGACACAGAATGTTATGAAAATAATTGCATAGGTAAGTCCTGCATTGAGGAAGCAAGAGACTGAAGTCAGTCGGCTTTCGCTGTTAGCAAGCTCTGAGCTGGAGTCTTCAACATCCCAGGTGACAGCGTAAGACTATTTCTTATCTACCAGAAAAACTGAACATGTCAGTTTAGATTCCAAAAAAAAAAGTGGGAGAGGGTGTTACACATAACAGTTCCAAACATGAGATCTGTTGTACCTATGGACTCACTCGGCATTCAGGCTAGCATATGTAGTTCAACTGGGCGAAAAAAAAAAGGCATATTGACTTTCATTTTGGCTTTTGTGCCAATTTTAGAATGAAAAACTGTGAGAAAATTGATGAGTCGTGTATTGTGGTGCTTAAAACTATACATTAATATATCTTTGGGCTTAGTAATAAGTACCAAATTCAGTGTAAGCATTTTTCTCAAGCATGTTCTGTTTTAATGTCACAGTTCAGTGTTAATGGGTCTCTTAAGAAAGTGATTTAAGAAATGTAGTAAGTTAAAGCAGAAAAAGATCAGTCAGATTTCCTTTAACTGAAGGCCAGGATTGACTACCAGTGCTGTTCCATCCCACTGCATGTTCACGTTTCCTCATCTGGGAGTAGGCTACAGCACGCATGCTGGCCTTTGTGGCAAACACCAGTCAGCTCTGGAATACAGTTCAGCAGTTCTTGTTCAACATAGTTGTTATTTTCCTGGTCCCTCCACTGTGTCCCCTCATGCCCAGCCCCGGCTCCACACTGTGTGTTGGACACATGGTAACTGCACCATAGCCAGGCTCTAAGATGAGGCCTTCAGTACCCTGTCAGTTACTCAGAGCTGCCTTTATGCTTTTCACCTGCCCCCCTTGGCAGGTGGCTTGGGCATGCACATGTGCAGGTGACAGAGCAGCTACAGTGAATTCATCTTCTCCTGCACATCGGCAAGTATTTTGAAACTGATACTTGTCTGCTTCACTTGCTTTAGATTCCTCTCAAGCTGTTTGTCTCCCAGCTGTTGGAATCTGGAGATAGGTTGCTGAAGAGAGCTGTTCATTTGGAGTTTTAGGTTCTCTGAAGATGGCTGCTTATGACACAGTTCCCACTGATTACTGCCCACAGACACTGCCTCAAGCATCAATCAGTTGCTTTTCAGTTCAGTGTCATTGGGATCTCTTAATATTCTTCTAGTTTGCTGTCAAACTCTTATTCAGGTGTTTAGTTCATGGGTGAGAATGACTGAGGCTTCAGGCCCAGCTGCAGGTGTCTGAGGCTCACATTCTGAGCTTGGGGAGTTCCCTCCCCTCTGGCTTTGGGCAGAAACTGGTGACTCAGGAGCAGGAATCTTGGAGTGGGGGGGTATTGGAGAGTACAAGCATTGCAGACAGGTAACATTTTCTCTTCTCTTTGATAGGTTTGGAAGAACATCGTCCTCTGACCTTCAGAAACCTGGAGTTTTTGTCAGTGAGCTACTTAAAGGAATCTAAGGAAATTATAGCTGTAGCTTCCTTGCCATTGCTTTTTTGGTGTTTGTACCTCTTTTTCAGTGGTTTTAGATCAAGAAACACTATGAGCACAGTAAGTATTTTACTACTCAATGCAAACCTGATTCTTGAAACATTTTTTCCATTGTACCTCTGCAAACATTTGAAAGAATTTGTAGCTAATACACAGGAACATAACTATGTTGAATCTTCATGTGAGCTCAGTCGGCATTCTTAATCACTCTAGGTGCTAGCAGTAGTTCAGAAATGCTCACAATGTGAGCAAAACCTGATAAATTGTGAACTAGTTTCTAATTTACAAACCATGATGATAGGCTTTTTCTTGGTGAGGCAGCTGGTAAGAGATCTGAATTTGGAGTGATGTCTTTTCCTTGCTGCAGTCAGTTCAGGTAGGAATAACCCATACCACCTTTTGATGAATATTACAGCCATTCCCAGAGTGTTTTCTGTATTCTTGTGTACTTTCATTGGTGTTGCAAAATTGAGGGCTATGTTAATATTGCACAGAAAATGCTAAGACTTTGTTTTCTCTTAGACTCAACGGAAGCGCCGTGGAGGAGCAGTTAACTCTAGGCAAGCTCGAAAAAGAAACAGGCTCATGGCTTCTACTGCTGAAATGGCTTCAGAAGCAGAGCCAATAGAACTTGAAGAAAGTGGTAAGCTTTCTTTTGGACTGGTAAGAACAGAAACTGCTCCTGGAGGGTTTGGGTCCAACTGAACCACTGTATTTGCCAGTTTCTAGGCAATTTACTGGAGAAGAAGGGAAACCTGATTTTAGGAAGTGCCTAGTATGGCATTGCTAAACAACAAGCCTACTGAAAACTGTTGTGGTTTGTTACTGAGCTATAATGCATTTGCCACTAGTGATAGATGAGTTGCACAGGACAGGTCCTCAAGAGCTGCTCAAACATCTGGATGTCTGTTCAGCTGAGATGGGAATTAGAGCAGCTGCCACTACACAGAGCAGCAAACTAAATTTGGGAACTCCCAAGTTTGAAGAAGATAAGGAAAACTTTTTATCATTAATTGTGTCCCATCCCTCAAGGGAACATGCATAGCACAGTACTGTTATATCTTATTATTGTATCCTATATGATTCATGTTACTTTTCTGTGTGATAAACATTCTCCTGTGTCAGATGAATTGTCTGTTGCTGTGTGCCTGCAAGCTGTTGTCATCCAAGAGAACTGTGTGAGGAGCTTAGCTGCTCTTTTGCATTGCAGCTTGCTGAAGACAGGGCTGGTAAAGCTCTCTGGATTGCTGAGGGCAGAGCTTGAGTGAAATGTTGGACTTGTTCCTGAAGAAAACATGGCCAGGAGATGGTTGAATCTCAGGCTGTTACACAGTGGCAGGCAATTTTCCTCCTTTGCAATCTCTGACCTTGATTCTAACTTTGTTTTTCAGCTGGTGAAGAAGTAGTAGATCTCACATGTGAATCTTCTGATCCTGTAGTCGTTGATCTAACTCACAATGATTCCGTTGTGGTAAGAAGTGAATAGCACACTTGCCTAAATATTATAGTTAAATTAGTTTTCTCTTGTGTTGCCTGATAGAATCTGACTTGAAGGGTAAGTTTTCAGTTCAAAGTTGACTTGTCAGGGCATGAAGGTCCTGTGTTACAGATAACAAAGAAGCTGCTCTGGAGGTGCACTTGCAGTTAGTGATAGGATAGTATAAAATAACTTTTTGCTCCAGAACCTGGAGTTTATATCTATCGGTCGTAAGTAGTGTAACATAAAGAGATGCAGTTGATAGTTGAAGCTCTTCTAGATAAATCAATGATAGAATCATAGAATTTTTCGGGTTGGAAAGGACCTCTAAGATCGTTGAGTCCAGCCATTCACCCAGCACCGCCAAGTCCACAGCTAAGCATGTCCATAAGCACCACATCTACACGTCTTGGAAATACCTTCAGAGATGGTGACTTCAAGCCAATGCCACTGGGCTGCCCTGGGCAGCCCCTTCCATTGCCTGACAACTTTTGGTGAAGAATCTCTTCTAATATCCCTATAGGCCAATGATTTAAAGAAAAAGCCAAGGGAGAGAAGAGTAAGTAAAATAAGTTCAGCTTAATACACCAAGAAGTCTTTAAAAAACTATTATTTTTTCTGCTCTTTTGAAAGCTAGAATAGTCTTTGATCCAGCTGACAGTGTTGTTTATCCCCTCAGGTTTGGGATGCCACTGCTGCTGTGCCAAACAGAAACAAGCAACAGGAATAGCATAGGGAGTGTTTCTTGCTGGGGCTGTTCCTGAGCCTTTGCAAAGGAAAGGCCTGAAACTTAACAACAGAACCTGCGCTTATCCTGCTCCAGTTCCACCAAGAGTGGGTTGGGGATTGGGCTTTTTTTCTTCAGCAGCTGCTGTAATATGAAGCGTTTTTGGACATCATTGCTGAATTGGGCTGTTTGAGGAGAAAGAGGCAAAAATTCACCTTCAGCCTGAAACCCTAAAGCATGGGGGAGCAGGGAGGAGTGGGTTCAGGTGGTTCATAAGCTGCCTCTATTTCTACTCCATTGGAGCAGCGGGAGCAGAACCATCAGCATCCACGTAGTTGTTTACAGAGAAGCATTTAATGTACTACTTTTAATATTCTTAATCAAAATTAGAGTAATAGCCTACCATTCTTAGCTTGTTTTGTTGGAATTGCTGTGCTTAGCTGGTGTTTGTATGTAACACCAGGGGTGCACAACAAAATCTAATTGTATTTTCTTTTCTCTCCCTTCTCTTATGTATTGATGCAAGATTGTTGAAGGTGAGTTGACATTTTAAAATTGATAATAGAGTTCTCCTAATTGTAATTATTATTGTTTTTTGTTTGCCTTATCCAATGAATTTGAGCAGCATTAATTGAAACTGCAAAAGGCCAAAGACATTGCTAAAGCACCTGGCCAGTACCTTAGAGAATTAATCCAGTCTCTGTTAGTCACTATCAGAGCATGTAGAAAGTACATGAAATAAAATACATCAAAAGCTGCTCTAAATACTAATATAATTTTTCTTGTTTTCTAAAGACAGAATTTCTTTAAGCCCGAAGTTGACAATAATTTTAATTAGCACTAGAATATTGGTTATGAATAAAAAAATGTCAGAAGGTTTGTTTAACCTGTATTGCAGTGAAGGAACTAAAGAAAGTGATTTGTGCTCATAGTATTCACTAGTCCAACTTGCCTGAAATTTTGTAGTGAGAAGTATTAACTGCTTTGTACTTCAGATGTTAAAATAGTTACAGGTCTAGAGAAGTTGGTATTTTACATCTTTCAGACCTGGTTCTGATTACATTATTGGAGATGTATTAGTATGTTGTCAGTTGCTTATCTAGAATGTAATCTGTTCTGTGCTTTGAATGAAGTAAGAGTAAGTGAAAAATGCCTGCATTGAAAGTTGTAGCTTAACACTTTGTCAGGAAGTGGCTTTAATTTTGTGAGTTTTAATGTCATTCTAATTGATTAGTGCTTGATTATTTTTACATGGATACAGATAAGTTCAGTCCTCTCTCTCCCAGAACACACAGCAATTGTTGCAGGTCCTCACCACAGGATTGTAGCAGCTTCTGTCAGTAAGAATTGGGAGAGGTATCTTTGCTTTATAGGGGAGATTGATTCACAGGTAGTGTAATTACATGGAACGTGTGACACTGAGGATCTTTAAGGTTAAGTTTTAGCTGTTTGTAGGGTGAAGAGAGCAAATGTTTTGTGTCAGTATGTAGCAGAATATTCACATCTGAACATCTTCAGCCTTAAAATTTGGAAACTAGTTTGTTTTAAGATTGCTTTTAACCCAGCTGAATATGGTCTAATCTTGCATTTCAAGGATAGTTCCAGGAAGAGAGAGAGAGGTAATAGTATAGCTAACTTAACAAAATTAAATTACAGAGAACCAGCGACAAAGGAGAAATCTGAGACTAAGAAGCCAGCGACAGTCAGACAGCTGTGTACTGAGTAGTGATGATGAAGATGAAACAAGAGATAATGATGTGTATGTGACTGATAAAGCATCTCGAGAACTGGGACCACTGGAAGAGGAAACTGCAAGTTCAAAGTACGTATGCCTCATACCTACCAAACATTGAGTTGCGCTTCTTTTGAGACAGACAGGACTAAGTAGTATTTGTCATCACCTGACTTACTTTTGAATCCTTCACTTACTTAGTTCCCTCTTTTAATGAGTAGGACACCCCATGTTGCATGATAGTCAAATGATACCATTTTCACTTCAGGATGAAAAGCCAGCCCAAAAGATCTACAACTTTGTATACAGCCTTAAAGATGAGTGTGGGGTATGGCAAGGAAGTGGGGAGTAGTCACAGGCCAGAGCTCATAATGTATTGCATTTCCTTTTCCTACAAAGCTCCGGTAGTTACGTTAGATATAAAATACTTGCGTTGATGTCCATGAGGTTTGGTATCACAAGACTGGCAGGCAGCCGACTGGCAAATTCCAGTGAAAACACTTATGCATTCCCTGCCTTTTTTACATACTGTGCCAGTTGCTGCCTTTCTCGAAGCAGCAGCGCTCCTTCCCAAGGTATATCTGCAAGGTGATCCTGGACCTCATGCTCTTATGGCCAGTCTTGTTCTGTCCCATGGATGTCATGGAGCCCTGATATGTTTGCGTGTAGGATGGGGATCTTGCTGTTTGAGTCAGTAAAGACACCATTCTGCAGAGAAAGAGTAAATCCTGCTGCAGTGTGTTAGACTAAGGAAATGAAATTAGGTGTCTATGTGACTAGGCAAGTTGAAGGACATAAGAATTGTGGTATAAACTTCTTTTAAAGTGGTTTTTTTTTTGTGGGGAGTGGGGGAAATACAGCGTTGAATGAAGCTGATGAGCTTTGAGCCTTTTGGATTACTGAAAGGCAGTATAGGAGAGAACTTGAGTATTTAGCTTTTGGGTGCCAGGTCATAAATATGCCACCAAAAGGTCTTGTGTTATTCAAATCCATAGTGCATTTTGCCAGTGGAGTTGTAGACGTTTAAATTTTGGTTGTTAAGTACTTCAGAGAACAAAATACCACTAACTGGATAATACGAAAAAGTAATAGTTTGTTCCTTCAGCCTTCTCTGTTGAAAATTGCACCTTCATGCTCTCTGTAGATAAGGCTGAAAAAACTCAGTGCTGTAGAGTTTAACATTGACTAAAGGGTCCTTCCTGCTGCTGGGGATCACCAGAACCATCTGCAGTGTTGGACTCCTCATCCTTCTAAGATTATAATGAATTGTAATTTGTTGTTGAAGTGTTACACCTGCTGCCTCAAGAATCTGAGGAGTGAAAATGGGAGAATTAGTGGAGTTAAATTCTGTAGGTGAAACTAGGGGTAGATGTTAGTAGTGCTCCCTGCTTGAATTGAAGATAATGACATAAAGGCTGTCTCATGCTTTCTATTCTTGTTTGATTAATAAATTACAAACTATGGTTCAGCATGGGCGGTGACATAAGAAAGTCAAGTGTTTAGGGTAAAGAGTTCTGAAGATTTAAAGTAGAGATTAGTTTGTAAAGAAGAGTGTCAGGAAGCTCTTTTTTGTTTCTGCTAGCTGATACTATTCATCATGTGGGCTGGGACATGTTCCCTAGGCAGCTGAGCTGTGTCTGTTGCTATGTGTGTGTGCAGTACTGCTGTCTTGGAGGCTGAAGGCAGCAGAGGCACATCTGTAACCACAGCTCAGTAACAGACACTGAGTTGGTCTTTCTGCCTTGGAACTAGAAATTTGGGCTTGAGTATTTCCTCACGTTAGTGTGTTCCTGACCTACATTTTATAAGGAGGAATTCTTGGAATGCGTATGTTACTGGGCTGTTGCTAAATTAGAACGGGGGATTATTGAACTTCTGACAGCCTCTTCCCTTTCTAGAATGACTCGTTTCCAAGGCACAGCTCAGTGCTTTTGTTACAGAGCTGTCATTGATGGCCTGTTGGAAATCAGTGCAAAACAGAGCAAGAGACTGCTGTTAGTTCTTGTGCTAGACCAGGGTGACTGACTGCATCTTCCCCCTAGGGAAAACCTTTCTTTCAGGACAAGGAGACCCAGTCTTGTTATCATATGCCACAAACTGAGGAGTTAAAGATACACAGGAATCTTGAAAAGAAATGCATCATGGCAAGTTGGTGCACTCAGATAGTGACGTGATATTTTGTGTGTGGGTAACCCTTGATTTGCAGTGGAATTAATGGCTGCATGTTTTCTTGTTCTGTTCTCTGTACCACAAGGCCGTCTGGTACTGTTAGCTGTCCAATTTGCATGGATGTCTACTCAGAGGTAAGGATCACATGCTGTCATCCTTTCTATTCTGTGTGAGGGAGAAAGGGTCAGAGGGGGAGCTGCACAACTCACTTGGCCAGTGTGGGATGTTACAGAGAGCTGGCTTGAAGCACAGAGCTTGCCTTGAAGCTCATAGTAACTTGTCAGTCCAAGTGGCTTGTTGGTGGTGGGGGAACAGAGAGGAACCCTGAAAGATCTTCAGGTTCCTTACTATTCTAAGAGTAAAGGGCAGTTCCAGATATTTTAAGTCCTGTTTGCCTGATGGCAGTAGACCAGCAAAGTTGAATTCTTTACTCCCAATGCCTGTTGTGGTTTCTTTTCTTCCAGATTGTGCAGAGTGGACGACTGATTGTGTCAACAAAATGTGGCCATGTCTTCTGCAGTCAGTGCCTCCGTGATTCCCTTAGGAATGCCAACTCTTGCCCAACCTGCAGGAAGAAACTCACTCACAGACAATATCATCCCATTTATATATGAGTACTTTTGTTTCTCAGGACAGACTCAACTGGATTTTGGGGGAAATGTCATGTTTTCAGTGCTCTGAAGATTTAAAGAGCAGCAGGTTGTGCACAAATCCAAATAAAACTGGTTTTTTTGGAGAACAACTTGTACGTATCTAGACAGCTTTTTTATGGTCCAAGTTGCTTCTTGTTATGTTCCTGGTTATCATGTTACATCGATGACTGTCTCTAAACTAGACCAGCAGCCTAGACCAGGAAGGAAGCAGTTAATCCATTTCCTTCTACTTTTTTTAGTGCTTAAATAGGGGGTGTGAATATTTTGTTCTTTCTTACTCTATGAATTATTCCTACCATCACATACCTGTATGGAATATTTTCCTTTCAGAAGACAGATTAGCAATTTACAATTTCATTACACCTTTTTTTTTTCATCCTGTAAGAAGCTCGTGGCTCTTGCTTTCTTGAATATCATCTTCGCCCAAGTAGAGTGAGTTCTGTACTGATGGGTTGTTTTTTTTCATAAATCAGTCTTAAATTGACAACAAATGTTATGCAATAAAGTAACCTGCTGTTAACCAGCAGTCAGGTGTTTTGAGCAGAAGGTTTGAACATGCAGATGTTTTTATGAACTCCATGAGATCCCAAGTACATAGACACATTGCAGCATGTACCATGTGAAAATAATTCCTTGATTGTTTTAACTGCCAAGAATTCCCATATTTTAATCCCAACACTGAATTTATTTTCTAACATGATGAGATGGTCTCTTGGGCTTACTTGTGCTATAACACTCTCTCCTAATAACTAACAAGAATGTAGTCTTCTCTAGGCTTCCTAGTGATGAGTAAGAAGCAAATTCATCTGTATGCTGTCCTCTTGTCAGCTGAATACCAAACTACCTACAGATCTTCTTGCTGTATCAACTGTTCCCAGTGTAATGCTTTAAGTTCAGTGTGTTCACTTTGCTGTTCTCACTGGTTGTTACACTGACACCTGACTGGATGTAGCCTGGTGAATAGGATTGAAAATTAAATAACTGTACTGCCGTTTTTGAGTGGAGGCTTTAAAAGGTATTTGGTAGCAATGTTGACAGCTTTTTAAAGAAAAGTTTATCTCCCTTTGCCCTGAGGGTTGTCCAGTTTGCTTTAAATGCAGTTTAAAAAAGAAGTCAGATACATCTCCTAGGAGAGACAATTCCTCTAGTTGAGAAGGCAGGAATACACCAGTTTATGCACTCTTATCCAGTCACTTTTTCCTCAGGACTGAATTCTAAATGTCTGCTTCATACTTACTGCTAAAATGTCCAGGCTTATCTAGAATCTGAGGTGAGCTGATACAAACAGGTTTATGTAGACAAGATGATTACAATCAGTGTTTTATGATCCACAGCTGCAGTAGGTGCATCTATGAAAAACTCCAGAATTAAACTTGGGCACCTCTTGGTAGTTGGTTGCTTATAGAAACCATTATAAGAACGATTCTGTGCCCTGGTGCAGCACAACTGTAGGATGTTTAGTTAATGTTGGTATCGCATGTGTCTTTGCTAACCTGTCCTTGGGATCTGTAGGAAGCCTTTAATTAAAGAAGCTCTTCTAAATTAGCTGTCTCAAGGTCTGCCTTGAAACCCAAAGTAAAGTTGATTTTTTTTTTTTTTAATTAGGATGTTTCTGGATATAGTAATAGAGAGTTTTGTTACATAAAGGCTGGCTCAAGGAATGCAGTACCTTCCCCACCCTGGTTTGGACTAGCTTTGGTTCAGTGCTGTTAGCAGGAATATGCAGTTTCTGTATTGTGGCCATAGGGTGACTCCTACAAAGTTACACACACGTAGTTCCTGTGTGCTCCCATGGGTAAGATAAACTACAAGCAAGGACTACGGCTGTCTCAGGATAGTGCAGTGACAATGATGGCTGCATTTGTGTCCCAAAAAGCAGAGTTGATGCTTAAAGCATTAACTGTGTGAAGAGAAGTAGCCCAACATTAAAACTGTAGAGACGCTTAAGGGTCACAGAAACTACTTTCTCCCAGTAGCTTAACAAAGAAACAATTAAATTATGACTTTTTTTTTCCTGGGGTGGCTGCTGTGTGAAAGGAATGATCAGAAGAGGATTTAAGGGATTACTACTGAGGATGAGGGTGAGTCACTAAACCGTGCATCTTTCACAGTCTACTAGCCATAGCCTAAATGATTTTGCACAACTTCCTCCATGTAAATACCACTTTAGAGTTAGTGTCTAAATAAATAGATCTAATCAAAATTTAGATATCATAAACTATAATAAAAAGTTTTTAGCTTTTGTGTACCCTGTGAAGTGCCACAAATTTTGTGCATCTCAAAACGGATATTACGTCTCAGTACATGGGAAAAAAATAGGAAATTCCTTACATGCTTTTTTCTTTAAGGGAAAAAAAGTGATATATTTCAGTTCCAGTAATGTTTCACATTGGCAAGAACTCATAGATAAAGAAAAAATCTTTATATTATGTAGATGTCTGTCTTGTTGTATATAGTTGAATTTTTCCTGTATTTAATTGTACTCAAGTCTGTTGGCCCATCTATGTTGAACTCTGCTGGTAGGCAGAGGGTTCTCTTAACAGGTGGAAATAAAACGATTGGATTGATCAATCACAAGTGCTTGTTCTTTTCATTGTGCTGTAGTCATTGATTTGGGGGAAAAAGTCCTGAAGACCAAAGCCTTTCAGATGCTGGGACCAGTGTGTGTTGTGTGGGGCAAAGGAGAAAGGCGCTGCCTGGGGCGGGAGGGATGCGGGGACAAGAGGGTGAAGTCCTACTTGGGGTGGGGGAAATGGGGTGATGCAGAGGTGGGCTTGTGAGTGGGGGGAGCCTGGCAGCCAGTGCCAGAGAGAGAGCAGGGAAGAGGGTGGGAGGGTGTTAGGTCATCTCCCTGGGGGTCCCATTGCCTGCTGGATGTGAAGCAGGCGCTGGAGAGAGGGCAAGGAGGAACTCTGAGGAGAGGACTGGGCATGGTGTAGTTTCAAAGTCACACTAAAGCTCACTTGATTTTTTTCTCCAAAGAAACTAAAGAGCTGCTGTTTCCTGATGGTCTTCACTCATCCCCCCCAGGCAACCAGTGACAGCACAAGAGGATAGTGATAGCACTAAGCTATGCCAGTGGAGGTTTAGGCTGGACATTGGGAAGAAGTCCTTCACAGTGAGGTTGGGCATTGGAATGGGTTTCCCTAGGAGGTGGTGGAGCCACCATCCCTGCAGGAGTTTAAGAAAAGACTGGATGTGGCACTAACTGGTATGGCTTAGTTGAAGATGTGGTGTTGGACTTGATGATCTCAAAGGTCTTTTCCAGCCTAGTTAGTTCTGTGATTCTGTGATTTTCCTTCCTCATTTTTTATTAAGTTCTTCCTAAAAAATGAAGGGAAAAAAAGTTCTCGTTAAGGCCGGCTATTTCACAGACTCAGACTCGGAGAATGGTTATGGTAGGAAGAGAGCACTGCAGGCCCACTCGCTACGTGCCAGGGCAAACTGCTCTGGCACTATGAGCATGAGTTTGTGCAGGAGACTGTTGGGAGCTTCCCAAAAACTGGCAAAAGTTTCCGAGGAGGGGCCCAGCCTGGACAGAGAGGTGGCAGAAGAGGCAGCCAGTGACCTGCCCAGCACATCTCCTGCCCCAGCGGCTCCCATGGACACCCAACCCTTTGTCATGTGGGGCCTCCCTGTGCCCAGAGGCCACTGAGACACGGTGGGGCCCCACCCTGAGCAGGAGGGTATAAAAGAGCCCTAAGCTCTGGGGTGCGCTCCCCCAGGTGAGCACCTCTCTCGGGAGGCAGCATCTCCCTGGAGTACCTCAGGGTCAGAGGAAGTCCGAGATGGCTACAGACAAGAAGACCACCAACCAGAGGCCGCTGAGGTGGCAGAAGAGGCAGAAGGTAACGGATGGGGTAGCACAGAGGGGCCGGGGCCGGGGCCGGGCCGGGCTTGCCGTCACGGAGGGAGCTGCTGTGCCATGGCAGCCGTTTCCATCCCACACAGCCGCCGCCTCGTCATCCTTCTCCTGCTCCGTGCAGGTGTGTGACTGGGAGCCACGGGCAGCACTGCAAGATGAGCGCCGTGATTGTCCTGCTGCCTATGGCGAGCAGGCGGCGGCAGCAGGGACAGAGGGCCGGGAGCGGCCCCGCACAGCGCCAGAGGCCGCGGCCGGGCCCTGCTGCGCTCGCTGCAGCGTACCGCCCGTGCCGCCCTCAGCGGCACTGCAGCTGGGATCCGGCGGCGCGGCCGGCAGCCGGGGACACAGCAGCACCTGGCTCAAGGCAAGGACACGGTGATGGCAGCAGCAGCCCCCGCAGCAGGGGCAGAGAGCCGGGCAGCTGCCCCACACAGCCCCTGCTGCTCCCCCAACCCCCTGCCCACCCAGCTGGAAGCTGTCAGTGGGCAGGGGTCAGGGACAGGAGTGGGGACAATCCTGCCAGTACCAGGGACCGAGGAGAGGGCCTGGTCCATTGACAAGGATCTCTCGGTCATCTCCAGCCTCCAAGAGCTGTCCCAAGAGGACAAAAACACAGACGAGCCACCATCCCATGGGGAAGACAGGGAGCTGTCACGGGAGAACTGGAAAGGCAGCAATGTCCGTACCATCTGCTTGTACCTGGCAGTCTTGCTGCACCCCTGTACTGGTTGCCCGCAGGGGCCCAGCATTCTTGGCAGCATGGGCAGAGAGATGGCAGGAGAAGCCGCCAGTGACCTGCCCAGCACATCCCCTGCCCCAGCGGGTCCCACGGGCACCTAGCCAGCAGCTGCTGCCCTGGCCGGAGCTGCTGAGGAAGAGGAGCACCATGTGCCTCCCACAGCCAAGGCACAACAGGCAGCCAGGACAACAGTTTCTTCTGCCTTCAGCAAGCAGGTAAAAGCAGCAGAGAGCCGGGCAGCTTCCCTGCCCAGCCCCAACTGTTCCGCCAGTCCCTCTCCAAGGCAGCTGGAAGCTCTCAGGGGGCAGGGGCTGCAGCGGGAGCAGTCCTCCCAGCATCAGGGAATGAGGAGGGGCCTTCTGCAAGCTGGAGGTAGGCAGGCAAGTCTACAGATCCAAAGAGGAGCACAAGAGACACCAAAGATACTGTACTAAAAAGAAGCCCCTCTGGCTCCCCACACACCAGGCATGGGAAGAGTTCTGGAAGATTGAGTCATGCACAGCCACAGGCCACGGCCCAGCTGAACCCAGCAGAACCTGTTACAATGGGCCAAAGGCCCCAGCCATGCACCTGTCACAGCACCAAGTCCCTCCCACGCCCTTGCCAAGGCATGTGGAAGATCTTGGGCAGTGGGCAGGGGCAGCAGCGAGAGATGTCCTGGCAGAGCTGTGGAGTGAGGAGGGGAGCTGGTGTGACAGTCCGTGCAACACGTCCAGCCTCGACAGAGGTCTGACGCCACCACAGGTCAAGGAAGGCCCCTGGTCCAAGGATCACCAAAGCGTGAGCAGTGGGGAAGAGAGCATCTCAGTGTCCTCTTCTTATGACCTGAACCCACTGCAGTCTTATGATGGCACAGGACAACTGCTAGCACTTTCTTCCCAGGAGGATGAAAACACAGACCAATCACTGTCCCACGGGGAAGACAGCAGGGACACAGAGTCGTCGCAGGAGGACTGGAACGACAGCACTATCAACACTATCTGGGTCAAGCCCTTCTTCCCATTGGTCATGCTGGACCTTGGCTCACTGCTGGCAGAAGAGGCAGATGCTGACCTGCCCAGCACATCTCCTGCCCTAGCGGGTCCCAAGGCTACCTAGCCAGCAGCTGCTGCCCTAGACAGAGCTCCTGAGGAGGAGGAAGAAGACTGTGTGCCTCCCACTACCAAGGCACAAGAGGAGGTAAAGACAGCAGCTTCTGCTGCCTTTGGTGAGCAGGTGGCAGCAGCAGGGGCAGAGAGCCGGGCAGCTGCCCCACACAGCCCCTGCTGCTCCCCCAGCCCTTTCCCAGCCACCTGGAAGCTCGCAGTGGGCAGGGGCGGGTGGTCCTGCTCGTGCTTGGTGCTCTCCACCAAGTGAGGAGGGGTCCTGCTCCCAGGAGCTCAGGTCAGTCTGCAGCATGGCAGGGCTGTCCACAGAGTGGGCAGACATCAAACACCGAAGCTGCAGCGCTGACAGAGATGGTGCCTCAGTGTCCCTTCCATACGAGTCACGGGCAGAGAGCTGGGACTCTGGAGCACGCACACCCACAGACGATGGCCTGGATCGGCTGGTGGCAGCCCAGATGCATCCCTACCACATGAAGCCACTGCTCTTTCATGGGGGTACAGGCATGGAGTCAGAGGCAGGAAGTCTGTACTAAAAGGAAGGTGCAAGGAGAGATTGCAGGGAAATGCAGGCTGACATGAAGGCCACTTGGTGGGAGGAAGACTTGCTGGAGTGGGACAGGTGGTCATTTGAGCGTCTGCGAGGCAAGTGCTCAGCTACAGCTGTCCCCATGCAGCGGCCTTCCCCCTTCAGGAGGGTGCTTAGGGCACTGCACAGGGCATTTGGGAGACAAAAAACCCTCCCTCCATTGTTCAAGTGTAGGAGCCTTCCCACCGTGTCTCTGTGATGCCAACAGAGGAATGTGCAGAGGAATTGTACTTCCTCTTGTTTGCTCTCCATACTACGTGTGTTTGTGTAGAGTCATCCTAGGCAGGCCCTGGAGAAAGTGGATGCCTTGGCTGCAGTACCTGGAATGCCTTTGCGTTATTGCAGGCATCCATTACAGGTGTTGGCATCCGACTGGCAGCCTTGGGATGGTGTCAGAGACTGAAATATTATAGCTTATGACTCAAACATTTTCATGAAGGACCTTTTGTCTCTTATAGCACAACTGTATTACAAAAGCTGGAGAGAAAACCACCACACCCTGAATGGGGCCCTGACTGAGCACCTACACTCCTCGCTGATGAAGAAAAGATAAAGTAACAACTCAGGGCTGGGGAAAAAGGATCCATTTACAGAGCACAAGCCTAACACCTTCCGAGTGGAGACGGCAGCCCCGGGGGTATCAGCTGCCGGGCTCACCCAGGCCCTCACACCAAAGGCTGGGGGGAGAGAGGCTTTGGGTGTGTGTTTGAAAAGCCTCTGGTCAGAGGTGCAGTGACCGCCCATCCTCCACTGTGCAGAGAATCCCAAGCTGCAGGGTCCCTTCACCCCAGGGAAAAAGCTTATCCGCAGCAGAGGGGGTTTCATGGCCTATCAAAGGCCCCTTCCAAAGGGGTCCCAGACCCTGCACCAGAGTAATGCAGCATGATGCAACAGATCCATAGTGTTGCTAGGGACAGTGTCATACTGGCCCCCTGCGAGGGAGGCACCTGGGCGTTCCCACCTGGCCCAAAACTTGTATTAATCCACTGCATTCTGTACTCTTCGGCGTGGCCACGGCAGTGGGGGACCCTCGCCACCGGAAGACCGGATGGAGGGGAGCAACGAGATGTCCTTGATGAGGGGAGCCTCGGAAGGGTGACGTTTCTACCTAACCCCTGTCACTGTCTCCCTGTCCCCCTACCCCCACGCACACTTCTTTCTTTCGTTCTTTCTTTTTTTTCTTTCTCTTTCTTTCTTTTTCTCTTCTCTTTCTTTCTCTTTGCCTTTTTTACTATTAAATAAAATATATCAAATTTTTGGCACCAACATAGAACCTTGTTTGCTTTTAATCACGGTTTTTTGGGTATATTTTGAACCTTCAAAGTTCTTTCTGTTTTATACACAGAGACCTAATTTTCTTTGCTCTTCTGGGTTTAAACCAGATCATAATAGATGGATAGGATTTCCCCAACAAATCTAGTTTAAAGCCCCCTTCCACAGTCTGGCAAGTCCCCAGCCAAAGACCCTGATCACAAGGATCAGTAAACCAGGCCTGGCAAAGCAATTCCCACAGCCTGAGAAACCAAAAGCTTTAGTATGGCACTGATAACTTCAGCGATGAGCTGGGCAAAGTGGTTGAGAGCACCCTCAGACATTTTGCAGACGTCACCAAGTTGGATGGGAGTGTCAATCTGCTGGAAGGCTGGAGGGCTCATTACTGAGATTTTATTGTAGCTGCTGCCTCAAGAATTTGAGGCCGAAAAATGGGAGAATTAGTGGAGGAGTTCTGTACGTAAAACTAGGGGTAGATGTTAGTAGTCCTTTTTGCTTGAATTTAAGATAAAGGTTGTCTCAAGCTTTCTATTTCTGTTTGATTAATAAGTTACCAAGTGAGGTTTAGCATGGGTGATGACATAAGAAAGCCAAGTGTTTAAGGTAGAGAGTTTTGAAGGTTTAAACTAGAGAAGGTCTTGGCTTATCCCTCTTAGTTGCTTTTTTGGTATTTTGTTCTTTTTTACACTTCATGTTGTACGTATATGGAGTGGCTGCCTCCAAACACTGACGAGCAATTTGCTGTTGCATTATACTTTTGTTTGTATCCTAAAATAAGCTTATTATTTTTTTGCTTTCTGCTGTACTGTTTGCCTTATTAGAGTACATTCTGTAATAATGGATCTTTTTTTACAAGTCAGGATTAAAGTGACAACCTCCATCATGCAATGAAATAATGTGCTGTTCAACAGCTGTCAGGTGTTCTAAACAGAGGGCTGTGTGGACAGGAAAGCTGTTGTTACGGGGCAGTCCTTGCTGATTCAGTTAATCTCTTGATCTGCTTCTGCTGGAATATTGGATCCATCAGATCTGCTTTCTGATTTGCAGCCAGATTTGGCACTTTGGTTGGATGAACCATGCAGTAACTGCAGAAGGCTGTTCTCACTTGGGGTTTGATGCTGCATCACATTTTTGGAAAGCAGAAGGCGTAAATATGAAGCATGAGCCAGATAGAAGACTAGGTCCAGGGCAGACCAGCCCTGTCTTAAGAGAGCTATGTATGAACCATGGCCCAGTGGCTGGGCTGAACATGTAATCTGGGTAATGTTTGCAGTGCTGCAGTGTCTGAAGTGAAGGCTGAGATTGGGAGGATGGCCCTGGGGGCTGGAGTGGAGACCATAGCTGTAGAGTGGGGATCAGTGCAGGAACGTTGTGAGCTAGAAATTGGGACTACGGCGGAAAGTGTACGGATGTTTGCAGCTGATTTGTGTGTGAGCAGACAGTTGGCAAAGGGGAGTTGCCAAGGGTAAGTGTTGCTGTATGGCAGGTGAAACAGATTAGCAGGGCCATCTCTGCATTCTGGTTGCAGAGCTCAAACCTCAATTTGTCTGGATTAGGATGGTGAGACAGGTCTGGGGCAGTGCTGACATGACACGATGCCATCTAAGAACTTTTTGTTAACTGTAGAGACATGGCCTTGCATTGTGTCTGATCTACACTTGGTGGCAGCGAGTGCTTAACTTCATATATTCTGTTAAAACCTATTTCATATGTTCTGTAAAAATCTATTCTCTAGGTCAAGAGCATGCAGTTGCACCCTTGTGCTTGTAAGGATGGTTTAACCTCTAAATATTTTATGAGGTTTTTATGTCTGCGTAGCCTGATGATGTAAAATCCACCTTGGTTGTTTGTGTTTCATCTAAAGACCAAATTCATTGTGGTTTCTACAGCTGACTTAGGGCCTGCGAACAATGAGATGCTTTAGAGCTGCTTCATATTCTTTCTGAAATCCTAAGTCCTCCTACAATTTCTCTTTGAGGGTTCTGGGAAGGTAAAAGGAGTAACAATATCTGCTTTGGGGCTTCCCAGAGGAGAGGATTGCAATCTCTGTCAAGAAGAGTTGATGGTGCTGTGTCCAAATGCAGTCCAAGAGTCTGATATGTCCCTTCAGAGAAGGTCCCACCCATGCCAGTGATGCAGGATAAATGCAGAGATGATGTGATATATCCTTGTTTTGTTAGGAATGAGATGGAGGTCTCAAAGACCATTTAAAAAATGTTTTGAATAGTTGCCACATGTTTCATTCAGTAAAGCCCTTGATTACACCAGCAATGTAAACCTGAAGGCCTTACTTTCCCCCTAGTAACTCTGCTACCCACAGACTGTAGATTCAGACTTTCTGTATTTTGATTTTCCATAGTAGATGTTACCTTAAGGTTTTAGGTAAGCAGTTAAAAGCAGATATATTAGGAATGAAAATGGGAACGGAGAACTGCTTATTTCTAATCCTGTTTCCTCTCTCATATTTCATGAAGAAGATACTAGCATTAAAAGTCTTACACAGAAAAATATCAGGTTATGGTATTGATTTAACACAGAGGTTGGAGAGGTCAAGGGATTAATGGTCTTAGAGGTGTGTCTATACGAGCACCTGCAGCTGTCCGTTTTAAACACATTCTGATTCTTTATATGGGAACTTTTTTTCACAGGGAGTACACCAAATATATTCATATTAATGAGGGATTTTCCTTGCTTCTTGGGGAAGGAAAAGGGCTTCTGCTTTTTCTAGCAGTAGTTTATCTCACATAGTGCTTTATGGCTCTGTGGGATGGGATAGATAGAGCAGCATTATTTTTTTGTGTAAACTTCTGTGTAGCTCTTTTTGTGCATCTTGATTTGCAACATCTCAAGTGGGCATTTCATAATTTGTGTGATTAAAAGCACACATATTGCAGTGGAATGGAGCATGAAAGTTAGTCATTAAAACTCTGCTGCAAGGAGGTGTTGTGCTGTGGCTTCTTTCCTTTGCCATAAATTCCTCCATAAATGTCATTTCAAGCCTTGCTCAGTAGAGAAAGGATATGAAACTGTGGCTATTTCCATGACCAATGTTACAACACTGTTTCCCCAAATCATTTATTAGTTGCCACAAAGATTTGAAGCGTATTTCTAACTAATTCAGAAATCAAAATTTTTGACATGGATCATGCATATATTTGTGCCTTCCTTCTTGCTGGAGTGCAGACAAATGAATTTTAAAAATAGCCTGGGGTGAAGGTTTAAGTTATTCATTTTACAAGGCTCTTTAAAAGCTTCTTTTCTAACCTGCCAAGTTATAGGATGGCTATAATTTGTTTTAGTCTTTCAACATTTAAGAAAATGCCTGCTGCATACTGAAGCATTAACACCCCTTAGCTGAGCAAATGGAGCGCGGGGCTGCAGGAGCAGCCAGGACTCCTCTGGGAAGGGAGCTGTCTGCTCAATGCAAGGCCTCATGAATTGCAAAGAGCTAATTAGAAGAAATGCTCACAAAAGACTGATTTTCTGACACTTCTGCCTAAAAAATATTTGAAGTGCTTTGGGCATTCCTAGGGTTCTCTGTCTGTAGAGACAGTTTATTAGACTTGCCATCAGTGTTCCTTTTTTTCTCCTGCCTCTCATATCCATATTGCATGGAACAAAGTGCTGCTCAGCCACTGTCACCATCACTCAGAAAGAAAGGGGACTTCCAGCTCCAGGTGCTCGGACGCTAAAATCTATTTTTATTATTAATTTTATTTGATCAGCAAAAATCAGCCGGTTCCATAAACTTCTACAGCCATCTGCAGGAGCTGCAAGTTGTCCCCCAAAGCTGTTTTCGGAGGGGAGTGGATAGGAGCAATTCAAGTGGTCCTAGAGGCTGGTGATTTAATCAATGCCACCAGGTTCCCAGGCATGAGGTCAGGCAGAGCCTTCATTTTGGAGCCTCCTTCCCTGAGAAAGCAGGGCTGTTATTTGCCATGTGTTCAGGGATGCCAAGAGAAAAGGCTGACACCCTCTTTGCTGGATCTGCTGTGAACCTACCACTCCCTCTGGCAGCAATGGGGTTTCACAGAGCCAGAGCAAGGCAGTACCTATTCATCTGAAGAGATGAATGAAATAATTGTGTTGTGTGCACAGCAGCTCCTTGGAAATGCAAGGGAAGTAGAAAGGGTTTGCTCTTAAAGAAATGGAGAGGAAGGCTGTGTATACACTTGTTACACCTCAACATTGCTACCTAGATATTTTATAGGATTTTATTTGTTTTAGTATTGTTTTGTATCTATTAGGATGCCTAGAAAAAGCTTTTTTGACATTATTTTGAAAACGAATGTTCATGTATTTATCTATCCTACGCACTGATTTTACAGCTGGACTTGGAATGCTTGGATATTCTGGACAGGATTGAGACTGTCAACTCTAACCTCTTCAGTCATCCCTCTGGGCTTCCACGTCTGAATTTGCAAATATCCACAGGCCTGCACTCTCAATGTCTGAGACATCCCTTGGGTAAGGTGTTGTGTTTATAGACTGGGAAATACTTTGTGGTCCTGGGCTTGTGTCCTGCATCCCCCATTCCATTCCACTGTGATGCCCAGTCAGAGCCACGGTAAGCCAGACCAGGACACAAGGCAGTTCACCAGGACAGGAAACTGTGTGTCTGATTTAGGTTAGGTCCAACACATAGGAAGAGTTTGAGGCTGTTGCTAGGACACGCCTGGTGTTTGACAGTGCAACTTTGGCTGGTTCCTGGACAGGCAGGAACTCACCTCCCCAAATTGAGTTATGGTGCTTCTACCTCATGCTGCAGCCAAGATCCCATGGGACAGACCATCCAGCACTGACAAGCCCAGAGTGACTCGCAAAGCTGCCCCCTGCTGTCAGATTTCTTCTGGGAAAGGGTTTTGTCCCAGGTAGGAACATGTGGGAAACATCCTCTCGGATGCACTGACCTCAGAGACAGGAGGGAGTGACAGCACAAGGGAGACTTGGGTTTATGCCAATCCTTTGTGCGGGGGGTTGTGCCATATCTCCCCGATTTCTGGTTGTGGGATTAATCAAAACATACAAATAGGATAAAACCAAGGTGAGGAAGTGAGATGTTGGCTGGTACTGCACCATCTTGGTCTGGGATAAGTGTTTCTAGCCAAAGTCCAAAGCGCCATGTGCATGTAGGCCACCATTAGCTTTATTCTTCTTGCAGTGTAGTGCCAGCTTGGAAGGAACGCTGATCCAACCTTTCTTGGCAAAAGCATGGTCTAGATAAGATGGGCTAGCATCCAGTCCAGCTGAATCTTCAAAATATTCAATACTGGGGAGTCCACCACGTCCCTGGGGAGTTTATCCCAATGACTGACTGTTCTCTCTGTGAAAAATTTTCCTGTTTTGTCCAATCTCACCAGGACTAATTTGTACCTCTTACCTCTCCTCTTTTCCTTGTGACTCTCTGTAAAAAGGGAGTCTCCATCTTCTTTGTAGCCATCCCTTAAATACTGAGACATGGCAATAAAGTCTCTCCTAAGCCTTATTTTCCCAAGGCTGTACAAACCCAGTTCTCCTAGCCTTTTCTGTTATGGCTGGCTTCCCAATCTTCTGGTCACCTTTCTGACCCTTCTCTGGACCCTCTCCAGCCTGTCCACATCTTTTTTGCATAGTAGGGACCAAAACTGAACACTGTATTCCAGGTGTGGCCTGACAAGTGGCATAATGACATCTCTATCCCTGCTGGTGATGCCCTTGTTGATGCAACCCCTAATCCTGTTGGCTTTCTTTTTGTGTTGTGTTGAAATATTGTTGTAACGCTGAGTTGCAGATTTTGTTCATTAAACAACAGTAATGAAAATGATTAAAAATGAATGTCTTTCTAACTAGTCTCTTTTTGCTTTATGCTTTCAGTAATTTGAAGAAATTAGCAGTGAATAGCAAATTTTGTCAGTGCTGTGAATAATTATACCTGCAATTATTAAACACTTGTTATTAAAGTTGATGAGGAAGCTGGCAGTTCCTGTTTGAACTGCATACTGTTAATATTAAGGAAGCCAAGAGAAAAACAATGGAGATGATTAGGGATCTTGGTGGGACATATTGAAGAAATCTGACTTTTATTCAGCCTAACAAGGGAACTGTTAGAGAGGATTTAACACAAGTATTTAGTATATTGAAATCTATTGCAGCAACAGGCCCAGTAAGAGGGAAGTGATTATTCAAGGTTAACGGGAAACATTAAAATGTGTCGTTGAGGTTCTTCTCTTTAGCACTAAGGAGTGAGCCAGGCATCTCACCAATATCTTACCTTAGGTTTTACACATGAGACCAGAGGAGAAACCTCTGACCAACACACGGGTGGATGGATGAACAGAAAAAGGATACAACTCACAGAAGGGCATAAATTGAACAGAGTCTGCTGGGACCCTGTCAGGAGCTTCCCAGCTTTTGGAAATATCTGATGCTGGAAAGGGAGAAGTACTGTAGTAATTGAGTAAAAAGTAAGCAATGTTTCTCCATTGCCTCTTTGGAGATTGAGCTTTGAAAGTTAAAGCTTTGAACTGCTTCATTGTAGAAAATGAGGCATGCTGTGTGGTGGTCATTAAAAGGCCTTGTAGTTGATAGTTCAGGCAGACAAGCAATGAACACTTTGATAAATCAGGCAGATTTAGCTCGGATACCAATGAGCAGTCAATGAACTTTGAGGGAGCAAAGAAGTTCTCCACTGACATTCTGTTGCTTTGAGGGAGACTTGAGGTTTCCACTCTCAAAACCCTCCATAAGCAAGTGCCCAACCTGCCACAGGGGCTAATGCAAAATCTACAGGGTCGGAGTCTTTGCTGTCTGTGCTGCTCCTACCAGGCTGCCTCACCCTGCTGGTCTGGCTGCCTGGGATCCCACCCAACACAGATCTTCCCCATCACACTCACTGAGACGGTGCTGGACCCATGGTGGTGGTAACCGCTTTCCTGTGCTTCTTGCAATTACTCTTGGCATTTTCCCGCCTTACCATTTTCTCTTTCCTTCCTCTTTTATGAAAAAATAAAGTTGAATTATCACTTAGAATACCAACATTTAACCTTGTTTGCATTTTAATCTCGCTTTCGGGTATGTTTAGAACCTGATTCCTTTCTGCAGCTGTGGATCAAGGCAAAACTCACCTCTCCTCATCTTAAGCAGATTGGAACAAGTGCAGCCTGGTGCAAGGCCTGAAGGGACATGCGGGGCTGGCAACCTCGTGGCATGGGGGTGGTCACTCTGCTCTTAATGCTGCCCCTCTTGGTTGGAAACTCTGCTCACCGAAGAGGAAAAGAACTTCCTGCTTCTTGTTGAACTAAAAAATCATAATATTTCTATGGAAAGTAAATAAAGCCCCTCTCAGAGTTTTCTGGGCAGCCTAGAAATTACGAATAACACAGAATCATCAGAAAACAGATTATATTCTTCTTCAAGAGCTAAGCATTTTCTTGAAAAACACTTGCACTTATGATTGTGATCATAAATCAGTGCAGGACAGTGATACACAACATGCAGCTCTTGCTGACTTCCCCACACTGAAGTACATGAGGCTTTGTGAGCTCCTGTGCTGAGCCAAGAGAGGAATCCCTCCCCTCCTAGCTCAAATTTGTTTCAATTCATGCTGATTTTAATTCATATTAATTTTGTTGTCATAGTAATTTCTCTGTCAAGCAGCTAAGCGCCCTTCAAGGTGGTGACTGGTGAGAAGCAGTGTCTCCCACTGGGGCTGCTCCCTTGCTGTGGCGTGCCGGCAGCTTGGCTGCTTGTGAGATAATTGTGACTTTGCCAGGTGCACTTCAGCGTGGACCAGTCCAGGAGCAAAGGTCAGACAAGCCATTTTTCTCATTTGCTGGCTGGAGAGAGGACAAGAGTCTGCCAACAGCATAAAATATTGGCACTGCTACTTGGAGAGGCTAAGACCAGGTTCTATTTTGACAGTGGACCACCTCAAAAGCTATTTTTTCCAGGAACCCTGACAACTGCCAGCACATTTGGCTGGAACAAGGCCAGCTGGTGTTGTAAAAGGGTCAAAAGGTAGGAAGGTATTGATTTTCCTGACACAGAGGGCGGTCACTGGTGCTGTGGTGCACGCCACCACATTGGTCACCTGTGGGCCAGCGAGGAATTGAGGATCCCTGAGTTATGAGTTCGCATCATATTTTTTCCCTGGAGGAAAGGTGCCAGATGTGCTTAAACACTGTTCATCTCTGTGTGCTCCAGGGTCTGTGAGGAAAAAGAAATTATGCCTTAGATTGGAGAGGTGAACAAAGTAAACACTGATATTTTTCAAATGACCTCAGCTCCAGAGGAGAGATTAACAGGCAGATTGGGATGCCTCCATTACACAGATCTCCACCTAATGGTTCCAGCTAGACAGAAATATTTTTTTTTTACTGCTGTAGAGCAGATGAAACTACCAGAGGAAAATAATGGATATTAACTTTCAAAAGCATGGTGATTTGGACTGAAATAAAATTCCTGTGGTTGACACTATGTGCTTGAGTTATAAGATCAAGTAGTGATTTACTTATGAAATTGCTACAGGGAGGTCTTTGAAGTGGTGAATTGGGGTAAAGCATGCCATAATATATTTAGCAACTGATAATGCAAATTGCAGAAGAGAAGAGGAGAGGAAAATAAATTAACTCTTTAAAATGTTGTTCAGTATTTATGGGGAGGTAATAGGTTTCATGTGAACCTGATCATTAATCCTGGGGTCCTGGAGAAATGCCAGTTCCAGTAATTGCGTTTTGTCAGCCCAAGTCACATCCACAGCAAGGTGCTGCTGGCTTGCACCCACTCCTCACAGGGAAATACTCCTCAGGGTTCCCAAGCTCCCTCTGAGGTTATCCTGACGTTTCAAGACCCTTAAAGATGAAGAGTAAAGTGTTTGTATTCTCACAGGAAATGTGTCAGCGTTGCTACGCCGGCTCCCTGCCAGCAGTGACAGTCTGTCCCTGTGCACAGCTGGAACCTGGTGATGGCCACAGAGGAGGTGTCAGGTTCTTTCACTGGCCTGACTTGGCCAATCAAGTGATGGGCTGAACAGCCCCGGTTCCAACAGTCGCTCCTTACAGGACTTGTGCTCCAGACCCTTCTCCAGCTTCCTTGCCCTTCTCTGGACACACTTCAGCATCTCAGTGTCTTTCTCGTAGTGATGGGCCCAAAACTGAACACAGGAGTTGAGGTCTCATGCTTCCCAGGGATACAGGTGCACCCCACTCCTGAGTGGGCAGCCAGGTGGCCCAAGGGAGACTGGCAAAAGCCCCCCAGGAACAGGGCAGGGCATCGTCTCATCCCCATAGCTGCGGCATGAGCACAGCCCACAGCATTATGCGATGTACCCCAAGCTGGAGACAAGGCCTGCTTCCAGGCAGGGGACTGCAGCCCTTGCTTGCAGTAGTCTCTTTCCCCTCACCCTTGTCTGCCTTGTTGGACGTTTTTGTGGGCCCTGAATGCACTTTGAAGGACTGTAAATCAGTAACAACGAGCATGTTGCAGAAGTTCAGTACGTCAGACACAGATTAAAGGACCATAACTTTCTCAAGCAGACGTAAGTGTTAAGAGAGATTTATTTTGCAACAGCTTTCGAGCTCTTTGGTGCTCCCTGTGCCAGTAGGAAGAAATGTCTAGTAAGTCTATAATCTGCCAGTGACTATATACACAAAATGTGCTGAACTGATGCTTGTAGCCTAATTGAGATGCCTATTGTGCCCTCTGGATATACCACAGTGCTGCCTGGAACTCAGCACAGTAAATAGATCTGCATATTCTTACACACATAGAAAGCAGAGCTGCTGTATGCCAAGGATTTGCACAGCAGAGGTGTCCGTGTGCTTTTGATTTTCCATGTGGCTTTCATCGTTTTCCGTGGAAAATAAACTTTCACTATTTCCCTATCACGCCCTAGCCCAATTCCTCTGGGTACAAATAACAAATGCATGACCTAATGCAGCTCTGCGCCGCTGATGTGGAGGCAGAGGATTTGCAGCATCCGATGCCGATGCTCAGGCACCATTCCGCAGCCGCCAGCAGCTCTTGCATGGTTGCCATCCTGATATTGGGACAGCCAGAGTGGGGACAACCCGGAGCTCGAGAGGGGGAGTCAACCCCTGCCACAGTGTCCCTGCTCTGTGCCAGGCTAAGCAGTGCTAACAGTTAATCCTGAACTGCTAAACTGGCCCTGGCGTGTCTCTCTTGCAATACAGGTCATGCCCTGCATCTTGCCTACAAAACAGGAAAGTCCCCTTGGTCCTCTCTCTGCAAAGCAAATCCTGCTGTGGGAATGGTGGTGCTCCCATGGGATTGTGCCGGAGAAGGAGGGGAATAAACCACCCGTCTCACACAGACACCAATACATTTGTAGTCTATCACATTTTAACATCCAAAGAAAGTGCTTCTATGGTGGATGATTTATTTATTCCTTTTGCTTCCTGAATAACCACAGACACCTGTCCAGCCTCTACAGGTCTCCATTGCATCAGAGACCATGGTTGAAAAGATTTCCAGCTCGGTGGATGTTTGTTTGCATGACCACAACTGTATTACACACCCAGTGAGGACTGGAGGGAGGAGGGGAGATGACCAGGCTCTCTTCACGTCCATCCATCCTCCTCTTCCTCAGTTTTCTGGACTTGGGGAGTTTCTTGGTGGGGCTGGGGCAGACCTTGCTTTGTTCCGACCACCAGTGCATTTCACTGTGCTGACAAGAGTGATTCAAGTGTCCGTGATGTATTTACTGCTCACCATCTTCCTGCCTTCATTTCGTAGAATCATAGAATATCCTGAGTTGGAAGGGACCCACAAGGATCACCAAGTCCAGTTCCTGGCCCTGCACAGGACAGCCCCAAGAATCACACCATGGGCCTGAGAGCATTACCCATGTTCCAGGCTCAGGACTGTCTTTATCAATTATCCTTTAAAATGTCTGGCATTGATTTCTCAGTGGCAGAGAGTAGCCTGGACAAGGTATTGGTCTGGCCTTGCCAGACATCAACACTATCCTGCAAGAATAGACTTTAACATTTTGGAGAAATGCCCATTATATCCAAGTGTGTATGGTATATGTTATGGTTTCCACATGGAGCTACTAGAAGGAAAACCAGAAAGAAAACAAGCACCTGCTGGAGTCACCTTTCTCTTTTCTTAGCACACGGACTGAAATGCATCTATTAAACTACTGCTTGCAAAACCGCACGGTATTGGGAAATTTTGAGCTGAAGGAGATCAGTAGAAAGACTCCAGGGAATGTAAATCAGGCTTAAAATAATGTAATTTTTGGATTGTGGCAAAACTCTGAGAAGAAATTCCAGAAAGATATTTTAAAGTTTAAAAAGTGTTCTCCAAGATTTCAGGAGGTCCCAGAGGCAGTGAGGAATGAAGTGCTGCACCCACAACCAACCCTCCCTCTAAGCAGACCTCTGGAAGGAACATATACCTTTTGATTTATAAAGTCAGTCTCCCTCAGGCAACTCAAGACTTAATATTTGGCATAAACAACATTTGTAACCATTATCTTACAGGACAAAGCTAAACCAGGATCAAATGATTGATTTTGTTGTTTACAACATAGATACAATGCTCATTCCTAGGTGCAAGAACTTGAACTGCATTAGAAAACATTTACACATCTCATAAATTAAATGCCCTTATTTTTCTTTTTTTTCTTCCTTACCAATCCTTAAAAATTGGTTACAAATAGATCTTTTCTATCTGTCTTTTTCCTACCTCCTTTCAAACAATGGCCCATCCAAGGGCATCTCTCAGCTACAGCTGCTGTTACCTGCAAGAGAATACATAACAGGCTTCACCTCCAGGCATCACCTTGGAAACGGCGGAGCGGCTTTGTGCAGTGTCCAGAGGAGAGTGGGATGCTTTGCAGAGAAATGAAAAAGGCATTGCCCTTCTCTCAATCTGTTGTTTCTGGTAGGAACAGTACTCAGGTGGACGAGGGCTGATGCTGGCAGTTGTCAGCCTTGACTCCACAGCCCTGGGCATGGTGGGGCAGTGGGGTCAGCACAGTTTGGTGCACACTCGTGGCACCCAGGCCTGGGATGCTGTTTCCAGGACTTGTGTTAATAGCAGTGGTGGAGGTCTGGCGAGCACATCTCTCAGTATCTCTTTTGTTATCGCAAGGAGGAGTCTTTGCACTGCGTCAAAATGTTCTGCATCGTGGTGGGAGCCTCTGGCCACTGCAGCAACATTACTCTGATTACAAGGAGTTGCATCGTGCTAAAATAAATCACATCCTCCACTGGCTGATGTCACTGTGGAAAGGAATGGCCTTACTGCCTGCAATTCTGAGGCTGTTCATAGACAAAATGCATGGTGTATTCATAAAAGACAAAGCAGAAAACCAGTAGCATTCCCTGCAGAAAAAAAATAGGTGAGTGACACGGACACTTACAGAGCTGTAGAATTAAGTCAAGCTGTTGTTTCTATCTTCTTTTAATCACATTTTATCCCAATAGCCCAGTATTGTCACACACCCTCACCCTGTGCACATGGAATAGCTCTGCTGGCTGCTACAGAGTCAGCTGCAAAGTCTCTTGCGGTGTTTTGGCCACCCCAGAGGTCCCTTCCAACACACTGCCATAAATAAAACAAAGTAATGGCCAGGGAAGGCGCCTGTGGCATAGGTCAGCATTTGTCCTGCTACAAACCAAGGGGATCCTGCTTGTTTTATCTAATTACTAGGGAATTTGGCAGGAGCTACCCTGTGCAAAAGCATGGAGTGCTGGGGGAGATGCTACCATGCTGAGGGAGTGTTGCAGCCTGCAGTGACATGAAAGCTACATGTGCTCCTGCACATTGCTGACTGCACTGTGTTTATCATGAACTGAGCTGCTCTTTGTACTTTTTACATTGCAAAACACAGTACTGGGGATTCTGGTGAGACCAAAGCTGGAAAAAAGGCAGAAGGTCAGCAGAGAGTGTGTGACTGAGGTTCAGAAGGAGCAAGCAGTAATTGTCTTCAGCTTGTCAGCTACCTGTGATATTTGTATGCACCTTTGTTTCTGGAGGTGATAGGGGGATGCTGTAAGAATAATGATCTCTTCAGTTTGCAGGAAGAAGGATGCTTTTACTAAAGGTGAGACATCCTGACAACACTCCTGACACTGAAAAGACATTTACCTTCATGCTTGGTCTTGATGAGACAGAGAAGTCACCTGGGTCAGAGGTGGAGAGGCTGCACCTGGAGTGGAAATCAAGCTTTTTCCTGCTTACTACTTTCACTGTCCGCCTTGGGAGCTCACATCATGCAGCCTTCAACACTCAGCACTGCCAGCTGCCCAAAGAGGGAGGCAATGCCTCCTGGGGTCAGAGGCCACACAAAATCCAACGCACAATTTTTAACCGTAGATGGAGGCAAACAGGACTCAGGACTCTGGCCACAATTTTGTGGAGATAAAACCAGGACAATCTGTCACCAGCTGATGTACCAGGGCTGTGTGGGCGGTCCCTCTGGATCTCCATCAGCCTCAGAGGAAAGATGTGGCCATGCAGAGCAATTTGGCAGCCAGGCAGGGTGGCTACAAACCATGAAGCAGACAGGTTCATTTACAACCTTAACCCTTGAACACTGCCTCAGGCTGAGAAAATCAAATGATCCACAGAGAGTGAAGCAAATGACAAAAACACAAACATCTGTCTGGTGCTGGCTGAGGGTCTGGGAAAAGAAGCTCACCTGCATCTCAAGATGATGGAGGCACCAACAGGGCCTCAGGCTTTGGGAAGTGATTGCTTGTCACAGTGAGGATGAAGTGAAAACCATTAATTAGCATTGTAATTGGGGAAAACAGAATTCTATTATATGAACAAGGGGGAAACAACCTTTTTATTTACAAATGTTTAGCTTTTTCAGCTGAAGGCCTGAGCTTGAAGACAGTGATTACTATTGCCTGGACTTGTTGAGGAAGAACAGGAGGTTACAGTAATTACATTAAGCATTAATTTTTAAGAAAATAGTTGGGGTTTTTTTAAGAAAGAGGTTTCATCCCATGTGCAGCAGGAACATGGATGAGCTCACAGTCTTGCAGTGTGGTGGTTTTAGATTTTAGATAGTACCCAGACCTGCAAAGGGGCTTTGCTCACGGGCTAATTTTGCACATGGGCATGATACAGTGAAAGAAAGGGTGACTCAAAACCTCAGTATTTTTCCTAGTCCCCTTTGCCTTTTGTTTTCTGTTCAAACTGCGTTTTCTGTGCCATCTTCTCCTGGTTTCTGCTAGCACACCCTCACCCCTTCCCTTCTTGGCTGCTGAAGAAACTTGCTGGAGGCTTTCCAGATCTCACCACAGCTGAAGTCCCAAAAACATGTCCAAAAATCCACATCTTCCTGTCTTGCCTCCCATCACTACCTCTCTTCCTGTGACACTCATGGGACACTCACTTGCTCTCCCTGCCCGTATCCTAGCTGTTCTTGACTTGCAGCTCTGTGAGGTCAAGTTTCTTGGCCTTTTTTGGGGGATATGTCTCCCACAGCTGCTGTGTTTCCTTCACTTACTCCTCACCACCTCCAAGCCCACTTTGCACTCCTGGCCCAGTGACAGCTGGGGACCTGGCAGCTATTTGCTCCCACTGCTGCCAGGTAGAAACAGCTTTTTTCCTTACTTCTTCTGACATGGGACAGCTTTGATCTCACCACCTTTTCCCTCTCCTTCTTCTCTCCTATCTCTGATATGAGGCAGAAAGCAAATCCAAACCTGGGCCACAACCAGCAGCTATTTGACACCACATTCTACACCTCACAGTGAGAGTCTGCCCTAAGGGATGTCCTTCTCTTCTCTCTTCCACTTTCCCTCTTATTTCTGTTCTTACCAATAATTACAGCTGGGGTTAGATGAAGTCTTCATTGCACCAGAGCTCCAAGTATAACAGGAGGAAAACACTGTAAAAACTCACCCATGTTAACTGGGCCAAGCAGATGGGACTTCTTGCAGTTTAACAGTACCAGGGGAAGCGTTTTCCAATTTTAGGCAGAACTTAAAAAATGGTCAGTGATTTGTTCTATGCCATTGTAATTTCACTGACTTTTTATATGATGTTACTGATGTGTTTTTAAGAGAAAATGAGGGTTTAGTTCAACCATGGCAGATTTTTTTTACAGATCAATCTACTTTATAGATCAGGTTTATATGGTCCTTGCAGTAAGGTATCATGCCAGATAGGCTCAGAAAGACTTGCACTATGAGTTTTATTTCCATTTAGTACTTGGGAAACTGAACCCAAGGAGGTCAAATAGAGGGTCAGAATAATGGAGGGCATTGAGCAGGAAGGAAACTCCACCCAGACCCTGAACTTCCTAAACCAGAGCACGAGCAGCATCTGTGGGTAACCTGGGTTAGATCGATTTCTAAAGGGTATCCTCAGTAGAAAGTCTCCTTCCAAGAAACACATTTCTGGCAGCCCTTCCCCTACCAGCTTTCTAAGCTTTCAAGCTGCCAAAAATGAATTGCTCTCTTTGACAAAGCTTTAGAATTAATTCAGGCTGAATCTGCTGCCCCTTCTGCATTTGAGTTATTATCCATTATTTTCATCTACAATGCATTTGGCTACCACGTACTCTTAAAAACATTTTTCCACTTTTTTTTTTCTTTTGCATTTTGAAGTAAATAAAATCACTTGGAATGTAGAGAGGTAACCCTTCTTTGAGAAGTGTTGGATCTTCAAGTAAATCTTTAGCAGAGAGTATTTCTCACAGCAGAAAGTTATTTTACTGAAGCATATGATGTAGTGGTTTTATATATCATTTATTTGCAGTCATGTAATGAAATATCTCTTCTTTGTTCAGTCTGCTTCCAATTTAGTTATGAAGAAATAAAAGAATTAGGAAAATACACCCATGTCTTATCTGGCACAACAGCAATGTCATATTTTTAATTTTGAATGAGATGACTAGAAGTGCTTCATTAGTCAAAGACAGGGAGCTGTTACATGGCCCATGGAAGCTGAAATGTGATACAAAGAAGTATAAATAAGTTTATCATAACCAAACCCAACTATAGCCTGTATCCCTTGACTTCACTTGGCATGAATTTTCTACAATAATGTAGACATTTTAAAAGTGGGAAGAGAAAATTTATAATTTCTCAGTCAGCATTGACTCAATTAGCCAGGATGGGAAGAATTTATGCTTGAAAAATTATTTCTGACTATTTAAAGTTGCAGGGCTTCTCACTGTTGTTCTAAATCATTTGGGCACCATCCTGGAGGGATTTGGAACAAGTGGGAAGAGGACTTGTACAGATGAGGGAGGGAGGGAGGAAGGAAGGAAGGGAGGGAGGGAGGGAGGGAGTCAGCTGCTTTTGGACCCCATGGTTACATGCTCTCTGTTGATGCTCCCTGTAACTAGTAGGGCTGTGTGAGGTACAATGTTTGCAATACCCAGTCTTTCCTTGTTTCACCCTTTTCACAAACAAATGGCACATGGTTGATGGTACAATGCACTCTGTGAAAGTGGATGCTTTAAAAGTCCTGGTTTCTCTCTGAGATTAAAAATAATGGTATGCTTAAATATGTGTGCTGAATGTTCCTGTTTCTTTCATGTACAAGTCAGTTCACATGCAATTTCTACTACTTCAAAATAAATAAATAAATAGATCAATAGATAGACTAGCAAAAGTCCTGAAACCCAGCAACTGTAGCCTTCTGCTAATGGTTTGTGCCCTAAAACAGTGTACATTAACAAGCCCATTTCTGCTGAAGCTTTTGATAGTGCACTTGACAGCTCTGATACTGAAGTGGCACAGAAAATGCCTCTGCCAGCCTTGCTAATGCACAAACTGCTTCCGTGCACTTACACAAATACCTCTTGCATGCACATACTGTGCAAACATGTCAGTGTTTATTAAATCTGAGGCTGAGATGGGGAGTGGCCTCAGTCTCTGATACCAAGGCAGATGATGTTCCACTCCCTGCAGGATCAGCTCTTAGCTGGTAAATAATGCTATATTCTCATTCTTCCTCAAGTAAATTCCCTTTCTCTAGCAATCTCACAATCTTGGAGTGATGCCAACCTTATCCAAATGTGACCTGCTCTTTGGGGAATTTCCTTGAATAATTTCTCTTGGAGGGATGAGAAAAGCTGAGAATTATGGCACCCTGTATTCATATAAATACCATGAAATGGTTGTTTACAGAGAACTGCTTATCAATCCAGAAAAAAGCCCCACTGTGCAAATGATGTGAATTGGTTAGAATAACAGGTACCTCTTAAAGGACCTGCAGCTGAAACCCAGACATATTTATACTTGCTGCTATGAGATTTCTGGTGCTCAGCATCTTTTTGGAACACATCATTATATTAACTGTTCATTTTCTGAGGATTAAAAGACCAGATTTGGACTTTAGGAGACGAAATGGAAATGATTCAACAATGCAGGGTCAAGCCAAATCAGTTGCAATAATCTGATCAAGCAAACTAAATATTTAAGTTGAAGTACAGATGCTTATTGTGGTAAGGAATTTGGTCTGGACTGGAATTTCACAGCTGGTTTTGGTGTCCTTGATCTTGGACCACAACGAGCCCTCAACACCCCAGGCTTGGAGACATCTCCATGAGGCCACCTCTAAATCTCAGTCTTCATGGAAATATGCTGCTCTGTGAAGGGTGGAAATTAGGTTTCCCATGGGGTTGGACTCTGCATCTTCACAGTCCTTCCCCACCCTTCCCAGCTCTCTCATTTCCTCTCTGCCTGGCCAGGCAAGAGGCAGCATCTTTTATGCTGTGCTGACATGGGCTGATTGGCCAGTGAGCTCTTGTCTCCCTGATAAGAGACTGGAAGTGTTTTTCCCTTTCTGGGGCTACCCTGGGATGTGACAGCTAGTATCTGCCTAAAACTCATAGGATGGTATACCTGTGGGATCACTGCCTCTGGCAAATGGGACTGAAAGTGATTGGTGGCTTAAAAAAATTCTTGATCAGGTCACTGAGACAAGGTGGTAGCATTGGTTTGGTTTCCTTTGCACACTACAGCTATAAACAGCTTGTAGAAATTACTAGAAATTACTTTCCTAGTTTATTTCTTTTTTAGTGGAGACAGAAATGGGGACTGCCACATTGCAGAAGACTTGGGGAAGAGAGGCAGAGGTGAAGAACAGGAAACACAGGATTATCAGCTTCTGATGAGTTCCTGCTAGTCTGTTTGAGCAGGGCACCATAAAAAGCAGTGCCGTAACAAACAGTGCCATGTGGCCACATGTCCTCTGTTACTTGGTATTTTTAAGGTTGGGACCAGACATCTTGTGGAAAACATTGTCATCCAGAAACTGATTGGGGGCATCCCAATTATAAGAGAAATTTTAAGGATTATGTTGAAGGTGGTCTGGTAAACTTGGTTTGCCTAGGCTTAAAAGCTACACCTACAGCATCCTAAGGCCCATTTCTCCACCTTGTTATGTCAGGGTGGACAAAAGATGCTGACTGAGACTGCTGTTAATTCCCCAGTGTCTTGCTGCTGTGGAGTTGTTCCTATCTAGGACTTCCTCTCTCCTGACATCCAAGAAAGATGATGCAAACCCATAAACCCCCTCACTGTTACTCTGGGTTCAACTACTTTACAAATGTCAATTAAAATTCATGAACTTGATTTCTCACAGGTGAGCAATGAGATGAAACAGGAAATTTTTATCCCTTTTCTCTGCTGGGTTTCTTAGACATAGGGTGGCAACCTGGGTAATCCATGAGCTCTGCTCGGCATCCTCATGTTGTGAAGAGATCTGCTACTGTCTAAAACGACAATTCAATGATAGGGAAAAATAAACTATTGAAGAAACGGCTGACAGAAGAGCAATGGGATACTCTTCCACCCCCACCNNNNCCCCCCCCGGCCCTGAGCATAAATTTTAAAGCCAAAGGAGAAAGATAAACAGTAAGAAAGATTCATAAGCTGCATTGTTCATTTTGATAATGTTAAAAAGCTCCAGATGAAAAGAGTGCAAAAGCAGAACATGTTTCTGTTGGTACAACCCACAAAGAAATTGGACATGTGCTTGTAGGTGCTAATGGCTGCCAGGAGGCAGGTTCTGATCTTTCAGATGCCGTACTCTGGATTAAAACTGATGGATGGATTTGGCATCTGTTAAAAGGTGAAATGAAAGGATCAAAAGAGCCCCAAACCTTGTTATACAGCAGTAGCTGGAAACAGGAGGAACACTACTAGAATAATTTGAACCGGACATGCAGAACCAACCAAAAATTGAAGAGACCTCTCAGTGAAGGGCTGCCAATGCTTCATTTTAAGGGTTAATGGCAAAAACAATGGAAGGAAAAGGCAGGGAAATTGAACATCCCTGGTGATTTTGGTCTTCAGAGGGAGCAGAAAGCCCGGACTCCTGAAGGCAGGGAGCTGGCTGGGCAGGCAGGACTGGAAACTGTGAACAAGGAAACTGCTGCTATAATTTCTTCCTGTGCAGAACTGTGAATAGAGAAGATCACACTATGGAAATCTCCTCTTCACTCCCTCAGCACACCATCAAAGCTCTGAATGTGTAGGTTAACACCTATTCTGAAAGGTGGAAATTGGATTTTCTTCCAAAACACTAGCTGAGAGACTAAACATCATTCCCTGTACACTTTATTTTGAGGGTCTGAAAGCATCTGAGGGCAGACTTGTCTGAGCTGCTCTGCTTCATTTTGAACTGCTGCTGGAATTGCTCTTAGGAGGACATCCTCCAGCTGTGTGCCAGTAACCTGCAGACACAGCCTTTCCCTCATACAGGGATAACCTCGTGCTCTAGCTAGGAAAAACTGGAACCAGTACAGTCTTACCTGCTGTTCTAGTACTGATGTGCAAAATGTTTCTTTGTTTCACAAGGGCAACGAGGGGACAGCAATGTTGCTTTTTAATGCAGAAAAGGCACCATACTTCATTATGTAAAATGCCAGCTGGCAGGGAAGCAACATTACATGACATAACCCATACTTCAGTGGCCAGAATTAGGTAATTCTTTATAAAATGCAGGTTATGTTTCAAAAGACATTCTTCAGAACAGGCTGAAAGAGTCTACTCTAAATGGGGAAAAATTGAGAATCAAAAGAATGTTTGGAAAAAGCTGCTGAATTAAGATCAGTTCAGTAAGCATATACATTCTAGCATTTCCATTGTGAGAAACTGTCCTTCGTTCCATTTTTTACTGTTTTTTGGAAGGAAAAAACTTATTTTCTTGCTTTTCTGCTTCTGCATTTATTGTTTATAAGTTCAGCACAACACAAGAGTCTTTCAGCACAGGCACTGTGAACAAGAAGCCAAGAATCACACAACTTCCCAGCTACAGCAAGCACCAAGTCAAGGTTTCTCTGAGATACTGTTCTCATGGTGGATGCCTTGGAGTAAGTCTGACTTTCTGCAGGACTTCTGTGCTTATGGCTTTAAAAAACACATAGTTTAAGGACCGGTGAAGGTTGTCTAGGAAAAACCCCAAGAACCATAAAACCAAAGGAGTCATAAAGTTCCTGAAATGAAGTTTTATTATCCAACATGTGAGATTCCTTTTATTTTGCTCTAAACCTCTTCAGCATTAGATAAAATCTTCTCAGCTGAGGCATCTGGCTGTGAAACAAATTCCAGAGGAGATTAGGTGAAACTAATTTTGGCCATCTATAGGAAAACCTGCACTCTTTTGCTTTACACAAAGCCTTGCTAGAAGAATGATGCTGCTTTTATTATTCTTCAGTTTAGTCCCACCCAGCAACCAGAAACTCAACCAAAGCCAATAAACCAATAACCTCACCCTGAGAACATTTACTTTCTCTGAAAAGGAGGGAGTGCCTAGACTCCAGGAAGACCATCCAGGAACTTGCTGTCAATATCTATCATATGTAGAAGGAGCTAAGATGTTCTGGAATTGGGTGTGAGAACTCGAGGTAAGGTGATTAAAAGGCAGTCAGTATACATACACACTGGATGCTGCACACTTATGTGTAAATACCTCCTTCCCTAGACCTACACACCTGCATGTTCACTCTCCTGTACAGGAAAATGAACTCAATTAAAATGGCAGCTTTTTGGACAGCAAAGACAAATTAGTGCTAGTTGCTGAAGTTGTCCAGACTGGACCCAACTCACAGAGAAGTCTACTGTCTCCCAGGGGCTTGGGCAAGGGACATTACTAGAAAATTCTCCAGCCTAGTAAGGCTCTCTGATTGTTATGTGCTATTGATTGTTCAAGCTGGCAGCAATGAAATAACAAAGAGAAGTCCGAGGGCAATCAAAAGAGACTTCAGGGCCCTGGGACAATTGGTAGAGGGATCAGGAGCACAGGTACTAATTTCCTTGATCCTTCTGGTTATAAGGAGTAATACTGATAGGAATAGGCAGATCCATCAGGTCAATGTGTGGCTCCGAGGTTGGTGGAATTGTAAAAAATTTGGGTTTGTTGACCATGAGATTATCTACTCTTCACCTGGCCTAGTGACCCCTGATGCAATGCACCTGTCTCAGAGGGGGAAAAGAGTTGTAGCACAGGAGCTAGTGGGGTTCCCTGACAGCTTCACACTAGCTTGGAAGGGAGAAAGGGATAAAACCAGGCTCACCAGTGACCGTGGGACAAAAACTTGAGGAAATGAGCATTAATGGGATCCTTCAATCCCTTAATCTGCTTTACAAGGTATTAGCTACAATGTACCGCACCTGAAATATTTCTACAGTAATGCACATGGCATAAGGAACAAACCCAAGGAGCTTGAAGCTTTGGCCCAGTCCCAGAGATTTGATATCATTGGCATAAATAAAACCTGGTGAGATGAGCCCTGTGACTGGAGCACCCTTTTGGATGCTTCTAGGCTCTTCAGGAGGGATAGGCAGGGCAGAAGAGGCGGAGGGGTGGCACTGTATGGAATAGAAGGGTTAGAATGTATGGAGCTCACATCTGGCCATGGCACAGTTGAGAGCCTCTGGATTAGAATCAAGAGGCAAACAAATAATGTAGATGTCATCATGGGAGTCAGCTATTGACCTATAGCCAGAATGATGATGCCAACAAATAAGTCTTTGAGGAACCAAGGGACACCTCGAAGTCAACTGCCCTTGTCCTTACTGGGGACTTAAACTTGCCAGAAATTAACTGGAAGCATCACACAGCTGTTACAACTCAGGCCAGAAGATTCCTCAAAAACCTGGACATGCTTTAAACTCTTCGTGGTGCTGCCTTGCATGTGAGTTGCTCCTTTGAGTTCAGTCTATTACCAATGTCCTCAAGTAGCACCTGTGACATTGGGAACTAAATGCATAATTAAGAACCCCTTGAAACTAAAGAAACCATAAATTTTAACCTCCCTAGCACAGAGACTATTATTTCAGAAACAGTAATGATTAACAGGTCTCTTAATTTTTACTTGAGGTTATAAGAGCAGTTCAGCGTATAGACTCCTTACATCATTCTGCGTGCAACAGGAGACCAGTACAAATACTCCAGTGAGGTGGTAAAACCATATTGAGTTTTTCCAGCCCCCTTGACATCCTGAAGGCAGAACTCAAAGGTAGCTGTGACCTGCACAGCTCTCTATCCAGCCTTTTATTGACTTAATGGCTCACAAGGGAAAATTACAATGCTGCTGAAACTGGGCTGATTCAAAGGAAGAGCATGGGAAAGCCCTGCAGTGATCTGCACTGTTTATGCAGTGAGTTTTTATATATGTCAATCCTGGAAAATGTAAAAAATTTTCAGAGTATAAATAATTTTTCCCCAAAAAGGATTTTGAAAGGCCATGCCATGCTTTAGATTAACAATGAGGTAAATTAAAGTTAGTTTGTTCAAATGACTGAGTTTATTTTCTTAGGGATGAGGTGGAATGTAATAAGTAATTTAATTCAAGTAAGGACAAGAAATGTAGTTGTAGGTCTCCACAGCAGTCAAATTAATTTCCTCTGCCTTTTGTTCCGGTTCATACAAACATTCAAATCCACCATCAAAGTAGCAAGTTCATTTCTACAACAACCTACTGGCTCAGCAGCTAATTGTAAGTTAAAAACAAGGTGCGGTAGCTAAGTTCAGTGCAAACCCATAAGAGTACTTCATTTCCCTGAGTATTTACCTGCAGGTTTAAAAAAAGACCCTGGCCTGCACAGTTTATAAAAACTTACTGTCCTGCACTGTGAATTTTCTTACATATTGAAAGTTGGATTAAAAAAAAAAATCATCAGGATGTCCCTTATTTTCTGAAGTGTAAGAGGAAAACATTTGTTTCTACAATAAGACTATCAGAATTAAATACTTTGATGTCAGGCTAAGTAGCATTACTTTAGCTCCTGTATGGTTGAGTGACTTTACTATAATAGTTTCTCATAATAATGCTTTTTATCTGTAATACATAGGTGATAGAGAGACTGACAGAGCTGTAATCTTTCTTTCAGAAGCATGGTGTTAAATGAATAGGGTTCAAGTGAAAATATAATTTGGAAAGGAAGATAAAGACAGCCCTATATAAGACTGTACCACCATTTGAAGTGAAAGATGTTAGCTCTGAAAATAATGCCATATATTACGAAGATAAGTCAACTTCAAATTTGTACTACAAGGTCTGGAATTTATTTGTTTGTGGCAAAAGGCTGTGTACAGTTATGTGTACACAGCTACTCTTGCCACTGCTATTTGCTCTTTATGCAGCACTGTGTGTGCTGAGCATTGAATGCATTTATGAAGACCAGGGCCCTGCCCCAAAAAACCCTTTCCATTTACTAGACCGCAGAATGAACAAACGTGTTCTCCTGGTTTCACAGCTGTCTGCACGTACAAGCAAAGCTCCTCTATGTGTACCGAGGCAAACTAAGCCTGGAACAGCTTCAGCATGGATGGCAGCTTCTATTGGCACTGCCAGCCGTTCATCAGGACACACTGAAATTAGTGCCTTCTTCCATTGCTCTCCCGAAACTCCTGAGGCTGTCTTTCCTGTGATCTCTTGAGTGAGTATGGTCATTGGTGAATGAAAGGCAAATATGCCAGTGCTCCTGAAATATCCTCTGACCCGCCATCACAACCACGCAATGCCTGCACAATTTTAATCCTGCAAAAGAGATTTTAGATTGCCCTAAGCAATCACCAGGTGTCTCACACCTATGATTTTGCATCACACTGCCCAGAGTTAAAGCATTTTATTGCATCTAGAGAAGGGCAGTGGAGCTGGTGAAGGGTCTGGAGCACAAGTCTGATGAGGAGCAGCTGAGGGAGCTGGGGGTGTTCAGCCTGGAGAAAAGGAGGTTCAGGGGTGACCTTATTGATCTCTACAGCTATGGGGAAGGATGTTGTAGCCAGGTGGTGGTTGGCCTCTTCTCCTAGGAGAACAACAGGACAAGAGGACACAGCCTTAAGCTGTGCCAGGGGACGTTTAGGTTGCACGTTGGGAGGAATTTCTTCACAGAAAGGGTGATTAGACATTGGAATGGACTGCCCAGGGAGGTCGTCGTGTCACGGTCCCTGGAGGAGTTTAAGGAAAGACTGCACGTGGCACTCAGTGCCATGGTCTAATTGACATGGTGGTGTTTGGTCATAGGTTGGACTCAGCTGCAGAGGCCTTTTTTAACCTAATGGATTCCATGATCCTGTGAAGTTATCATCAATTTTAATGTGCTCACATCTATGATTTTTGCATCACTCCACCCAGGCACCTCAAAGCACAGAGCTACAGCATTTCACCTTTTCTGGGCCTGCGTGTGACTGTACACCGTGAGGAACAACATGGAATGATGGAATCTTTCAGGTTGTTGAAGACCTCTGAGACAACGGAGTCCAACCATTAACCCAGCACCGGCGAGCCCACCACTAGGTCATGTGGCAAGCTACTAAACCATCACGAAGCACCACATCTACACATTTCCTGAACACTTCCAGGGACGGTGACTCAAGCAGTAGCCTCAGGGCACTTCAGGACATAGCAGTGCCCTCAGCCCACGCGTGCGTGGCATAACCTCAATTTTCAGCCTGCTCTGCATGGGATTTGGGGACGGTGGTGCCTGTATGGTTCTGAGGGATGGTTGCACAGAGACAGGATGTCAAAGCAGCCGTACACTCAAAGGCTGTGTTATGTCGGAGCGGCGGGCAGGCTGCGGCCCCTGAAGCGGGGCTTTGCCTAAACCATGGCCTCATGCCTCATCCCCGAGCACTGCGGCCCCTTTAAGGCGTCACGTGGCTCTTGGGCGGTGCTGTAGTCCCTTTACCGGGGTGGCAACGCTGGCCGGCGCGGCTAACGGCAGAGCGGAGGACTACAACCCCCAGCAGCCACCGCGGGGACGGATGAGCTCACCCGCCGCGCCCAGGCGCGCGTCGCGATGCACGCTGGGAACTGTAGTCCGGTGTCCGGACTGGTGATAGGTTATGGCGAGGCGTGGAACTACGCCTCCCAGCGTGCCGCGCGCGGCGGGTTCCCGTCAGCGCCGAGGGGGAGCCCCCCGACGTAAAGGGGGATCACTTTCCCCTTGTGCCCGCCATATTGGACGGTACCTCTGCCCAGCGGCGCCGGGGCCGAGCGAGTCCCTGCGGCCGTGACAGCCCCGCTCTGCCCGTGCCGCCCGGGGAGCCCCGGCCCCGCCCGGCCCCGCCCGGCCTCACTACCCCCGGGCGCTCGGCGCGACCCCGCGCCCCTTCCCCCGACCTCCTCCTTCTCCCCGGCGCTCCCTCCTCCCTGCCCGGGTGTCAGCACCATGAGTCCGGCCGACGCCAAGCGCGGAGCGAAGCGCCGGAAGAACAAGCGGGGCG
>VZRR01003976.1:2932766-3008221 GCA_013398015.1 Oreocharis arfaki | reverse complement strand
GGGAGGGGGCGGCGGGGCTGGGCAGCGGCCTCGGCTCCCCACCCTTTGTGGGGGAAGGGCCGCGCCGGCTGCGCGGGGCCGTGTCGTTCTGGGGTTTGTCCTGAAATCAGCTCCAGGGTCCCTATCCGCGGGGTCTCTCCTTAATGGAGGAGCTGTAAGAAATAGGCGGGCAGGCCTTGGGAAAGCAAAAATACACCNTTTCTCAACATTAAGCCTTTTGCGGCAGGCAACTTCGTTATTAAGCATGGGAGGTTCATTGTCGCTTGGACTGCGGTTGGCACTCTGGTGCCTCGGAATAATTCATATCTGTTACATTATTTCATATTACGGTGAAATTTATTGGGAGCAGATTGTGTAGTTTAATTGATTTTTTTTTTTCCAAGAAAAAATATTCAAGGATTAAGCCCTTAAAAAGGTATCCTATTGGTTCAAGTAGCAAAAGAGCAAATAAGTTCATGTTCCTTTCTCTCATAAAGGTTACCTCAAGTTTTTTGTTATCAACACAGAGCTTGTGTTCAGGTATCATATTTACAGCAGCATTTCCTGCTGACAGCATCTTCAGACTTCCATGTGCATGTCATACCACCTGCTCCGTTTCCTCTTGCTCGCATAAACTTGTTGAGCACGTGAAGGGGAAATAAAAGAACTGGCTTTTGTGATGTAGTGTGTCTGAAATACCATGATATAAAAAATGGGTTTATTTTGTTCTCCTGTAGTTTTAGCCCATCTATTTTGCTGGGTCAACAATCAATCTGGTGATTGTAGGTTGACTTCCCCTCCCCCCCCCACCCCCCCCAAACGTGGGTTCATACACTTTCATACTTGGCTACCCAAAATCCACGGTACTTTAGATTAACTGTGTCTGTATGTCTGTCCTAATCTGATACTTACTTCAGGAATAATTTCTTTTTGGGGTAGTAGCTTTTATGTGACTTAGATATCCAGAAGAATGATGTGCATAATGGCAAAGAAGTGTGCGAGTTTTTATTTGCAACTTTGCAAGTCATCACTCAACACTGTTCTAACTAAACCTCTAGCGAGAAGATGCATCTTATTTTGTTTTGCATCTTAGATCACAAGCTTTTACAGGCACAGGTTCCTAGGTATTGTTAAACATCATCATGCCAAGGGAGATAAAACCAGCGGTGAAGTGCTGCTCAGAATGGGACATTGATGTGGCTCCACTACCCCCAGTATTTTGATGTTTGTGTGTTGTGATTATGTGTAGTCTAGAACTTTGGTTCTCATCAGACTGTATGGGATCTTTTCGAAATTTATCTTAAAAGCCAAAATCATTGCTGGTCTATCTACTTCGTGTTTCTTATTTCTTTCAGACTAGGTAGTTCCTAATGAAATTTCTCAGTCTCTCTGAAAATATGTCATGTCTTGAAAATTAAATACAATATTTCACAACTAAATTTTTGGGAGAATACATCTATTATACTTGCTTACATGTTATTCATACTTTTGTAAGTGTACATAACATGTGGCTTAATGCATTTGTAACTTTGTCTTAATTGATCTTTTTTTGCCTCTACTCTTAGATGTGTGTGCGATTTGTCAAATGTTTCCGTTTCACTCTGTAGTGTGGTACAAGTGGTTTTGAAGACTGATGGTTAAGTCAGTTAAACAAACAGATCAGGTAGTTAAATTAGAATAAACCTGCAGCAGAGACCTTGATCAATCAAACAGTAAGCATATTGGAATTAAGTTTTGAGGATAGGTAAATCCCTGTGCTTAGTTTTTTGAAAGGTAAATGCTTATACCCCATAATACTCCTTAAAACATGGTGTTGCTTCCTCCGTAGTGGTTTCAGTGACCTCTTTCTTGACGCTTTCAATAGCTTTCCAATGGTTGTGACATGAAAAATGCCATTACTTGGAAGTTCGCTGATAATCTTGTTGCAGAGGTGAAATCTTAGAGCACCCTTGCATGGCTCTTGCTGATGTGAAAATACAGTCACCTTAATGGTATGTAAAAATTTGAGAGTTAAGGGTACATAGTGAAAACGAGAGTTGGTTTTCTAAGTGAAAGATTAGCAGATATTTCTTCTGGCTGAAGTTGAGAGAGAAAACTGTATTTTACGTGACAGATCACTTCTGAATTAGGTGTAGTGTTTGATTTGGCTGGATGGAGAGCAAGCAACACACTAATAGCTGTAAAGTAGTAACCAGACTTGCTTTACTTTCATCTTACCCAGAATATTGTGATGTTCCCTTTGGTGGGTAAGAGAAGTCATCAGCCAATTCTCTGCTGAACAAACTTAAATGTTTAATCTTTGAAAATATGTAAAATATAACCACCAGCCCCCTGAATTTAGTGTTTGCTGCACAGCATAATGTGTTCTCCTTGTTCTCGTGCTCTCATTGCTCTCATGTAGTTTCCAGCTTTTGTCACTTACCTGGTTTTAGGGCAGCCATTCTGGATGGCGTGGGCACATCCTTCTACTAGTGTTCTATTAGGTGTTTCTTCCAAAACTTGTCTAGAAGACAGAATGAAACAGGATGTTAAAGGAATGATCCTGTGCGTGGTCCACATTCTTGTGTGTCAATAATTGTTCAGAATAATGTATACTTTGAACCTACTTTATAAAACAGGTCGAATATAGTTTAAAAATGAACGTATCTGTGGTTCAAACTAAAGGCTCATGTGCCAGTATTGAAATTCTAGCTAACCCTGTTAGAGCTAACAGATACATTTGAATTGAGATTTTCATACATCTTATCTGGAGGTTTTTTAAGACTGTAGGCTAAATTCTGCATTAGAGTACATGCTAAGTCTTGTTCTGGGATGCAAGTGGGCAACTCGTAATGGAATCTTCCTGGAAGGTATGTTATTCCATGCACATGCTCTATAGCATCTGGATTCATCCTCTGAAGCACTGTCAGATGTTTTGGGGTGATAGTGAAATTAAGGGTGCTTTGGCAGTCTGTCACTGCAGGGGAGTCTCAGTTTGGAAACCTGTAACTGTGTCAACTTTAGCTGGAACCCAAGTCACTTAGTTGTCCAGTGCTGCTGCAGGACTTCTCTAAATTTTTTTCTTTTTAATATGTGTATTTCTAGAAATAGATCTTGCTTTCTGTTACTTTTGGATTTGGTTTTGTTTTAATTCAGTAACGCGTTGCATCAGGCTTTCTTAATTTGATCCTATAGATTTTTGACAGACAGTTGGATTATTGATGTTGTGAGAGGCATTTGATTATCTTTAGCAACCACTGCATAATTCATACATACACTATAGTAAAATAGGCTATTCTTTGCTATGTTCAGGTATTTTAGAATGAAGAGTGGTGTGTCAGTAGCTGATCATCTGCAGAAGTACTTTTTGTTACAGGCCTGATCAATTTTGTGTTATTAAAGGGAGTAATTCAGTAGCCGTTTTACAATTCTCTCACTTGCATTTTTCGAAGTATTGTATGTCGAGTGTAGTAATATATTAAATCTTCTTACATTTGAGAGCTGTTTTAGAATTTCATAAAATACTTCAGTGGACTGTTTCTTTATTATGGGGTACTGGTTTTTAAATAGAGAGTCTATACATAGACTATCCGTTGCCAATTTCTTCAGCAGCTTTGTAGCTTATTGTGTTTTACTGATATCTGTGTTTGATTTTGTGATTTGAGATTTTCCCTATTCTCTCTTCCCCTTCCATGGTTCAAACATTCAAAAGGAAGGAAACATTCAGAAGAGGAGCTTTGTCAGGAGCTCAGAAGTTCAGCAAATAGCTAGCTTTTGTGTTTTTGTGTTGGGCCTACTCCTCTCCAAAAGCAGACTTATTTTGGCCGATTTTTGTCAAGGCTCAGGCAAACTAGATAAATTCCAATTAATAAAACAGTATTATAACCTCTGCTCCTCAGTCTGAGGAAGCAGGTACTTATAAACACTCTTAACGTTGACTTGAAGAAAAGTAAGCCTTTATGACAGCCACGTAGTAGATTTCTTCCTCTGACTCAAGGTAGTTCACTCATTTTTAAAATTTTTTTTAAAATAGACATGCAGTGCCTGCCCTGAAGAGCTTATGCTCTGCTTTTTTTAATAAAAAGAGATGAAACAGAATGGGATAAAACGATCAGGATTTGCTTTAGATGGTATGGTTGAGTTAACTTGCTAATTTAGAAGGAGAATCTAAACAGAGCATTTCAAACTTTAAAACAAGCTTAGTGGTTGCATAACATTTCACATGATTAGCTCTTTCATAGCTTCTTCCCATGCTCAGTTAAGGCATTTTTCAGCTAATAGACCTGAGACCACAGGCACACGTACCAGTGACTGGGTCAGATCTCGTAATGCTGCTCCTGGGAAGTGTGTGCCTGGTGACCTTGATGTATATCCAATCCCTGAGTGCTCCATTTCTCCCCCACCTCCTGCACCTGCAAAATCGTGGTCAACTGATAATGGGACTAATCAGTTGTGGATTGTTAAATGAAACATACCAAAAGTGTGTCTGAAAAAATGGCATCTGGTTCGGTGGTGTCTAATCCAAATGAGCTAAGGGTCCTCCTTTGGCTTTGTTAGGAGACATTCGATTCCGGATGTGAAGGCAGAGGATTTTTTTTTTTTCCCTTGCTGTATTGGTTGCAAAATGTTTGTGAGAGATTGAGAGAGAGAAATTTTTTACTCTAAAATACATAGTGACTCCCTTCCCCTCCTCCCTTTTGTTTCCTGACTGTGAAAGCAAAACCTTGTTGATTTTATTTGAAACTAGATTAGTTTGAAAAGTTAGTTCTGGAATAGGTGTGTATTGATGAGAGTATTCAGGGTTCTTGACCAGTTCTTTTGCAAGTTTTTTGACCCCAGACAGTACCTGAAGTTTTATTTAGATATTTAATATTCCATTATTTTCTTGGTTATGGCATTTATCCTGCTGTGGTGGTATCCCATCTTGAGGGGGAGTCTTTAGATCCTTTCTCCTTTACAGTGAGAGATCCAGTCAGCCTCTCTTCTGGCCTGGCAAGGAGAGCTGGGTGTATGTGGAAATTCAGTTTGGTGGTGCTTGGTGCCTATGAGACTAATGTTTAGACCCTGATATGTGTGTGTAGCAAGGCTGGTCCTGAACAAGTACAGGTCTACTGAAGACCTGTTGTGGAGAAGTGGTTGGGAGAAATAACTGGGAAATAAACTTGCTTTGCTTGGGATGTACAGAACTTCATGGATGTGCTAGGCAGCGTGCCAGGTTTATATTGATCTGAGTAATCAAAGAAGGTTTAATATTTATTTGGGCTCCTTCACTAATGAGAAAGAAGGTCATGTATCCTCTTTTATTAAGGTAATGAAAACAGTCCCTACATTTTACTTTCGTTTGTGTTTTTTTTTTTTTTNTGTTTTTTTTTTTTTTTTTTTTTTTTAAATAGTGACCAAGGTGGCTTTGGACTGGTCTGTTTTGAGAAAGAGTATTCTGTATGTGGAATTTTCTTAGGATAATTAAACATGACGAAAAATTTGAGTTAAATGTCAAGAAGGATACTGCACTTCAGTTCCTTCTTTACTGCAAATGAAGAGTTCAACAGGGAAATGACATTTATGATGTCGCCTTCAGTGGTATTATGGGAACTGCCCAGCTTGAGGCTTGTCTAAAAGTGCAGTTGAATAAATATGCCCTTTTTTTTTTTTTTTTTGACACAACACTTACTTAATTTTGTGTTGTAAAAATTCAAGGCAGCCTATGACGTTACTGACCTTCACCTCCCCACCTGTGAGGAAACACACCAGAAATACTATTAAAGATTGGTCTGAACAACATAGTATTTACCTGAGGTAAATATTTTTTCCTAAATATTTTCTTGATATTTACTTTTTTTAATAGCGAATGTACAGCTGCTTTAGTGCTGCAGAAGTTAGTCCAGGCACTATTTTGCACAGTGGATTTTAGGGGGAAAATTAATGGGGCTGCCTATGAGCCTGTTCCAGGCTGTTGAACTGGAGTTGTTCATGTTGGACTGCTGATAGTGCTGGTGAAAAACTTCCTTGGGGTGGGAACTTTAACCATGTTCTTAAATAATCAGCTCCCCTTCTTGTGCAAAAGCCACAAAGGTAGTTCTCTCCATCTCAGCATTCCTAGTGATGATAAAACCCACTCAGGCATTTGAGAGGAAGGCATTCCTGTTCTGCATCACTCTGTAGAGTGGCTATTTCTCTCCACTTTTTATTAAAGGAAGCCTGGAGAGATTTTGGTACAAGCTGAGTGCCTGAAGTCAGATAAGGCGAAAAACCTGTGTAGGATGCCATGCTTAGCCACTACCTGCCTACTCAGTTATGGTTTCTTCATCTTTAAAAATAAAAAAAAAGTTGGAGCTCAAAAAGGTTATGGTAAGTGGCCTCTCAGGTCATATCTTAAAACTTAAAGAGTAACTTTGTTCTTTTATGAGGAGGAGACAAAAGATTTACTCCACTGTACATTTTTCAGAAGAAAATCTGTGGGTACTTCCGTGAAATCTTCCTATGCACAGTCTCTCCCCCGGCTTAGAGGAATTAAACACAGTAGGGTGTAGGTGCTTCTATTGTTACTTACGGTGGAACATTGCAAAGTTAAGTCCTCATGCACAGTAGATCTTTACAATAGTCTTTGTTTCACACACTGATCTGTTGATCTGTTGTAGTAGCTTTTTGAGGTGGTTACTTGTGAAGGATGCTCAAAAACATGAGACCACAATCATCCAGGTAAATAATTAAGTTTCTACAAGGTCACAGAAGTAATTATTTTGAAGTCCATATCTGTGGGCTGCCTGGATCTTGAGCAGACTTATCCGTTACGGCATCTGGACTTCAAGGCTTCTCTTACGAACTCATCTCCTATTCCTCTTAGAACATGGCTGGGGGAGGTGCATTGCTTGTGGTCCAGGAGGGGCCACAACAGGCAGTGAGGACCAATTTCTGAGAGGGTGCATGGATAGCAGTTGCTCTTAGGAAAAAGCTGCTGGCTTTTTTTTTTTTTTTCTTTAACTGCTTTGGCAGCAGTTCAGTGGTCTGTGTTGAGCTGCAGACAGATGGAGGATGTGATCAGCTGTTGGGGCAGCGTTTGCTGCTCTAAATAGCTGTTTCTTGTCTTCTCCAGGGAAAGGTAGCAGGCTGGATAGAAGTGTCTGGCTGGCAGCATAGGAGACTTCACTGCTCTGGATGTAAATTTTCAGATGCCCATCTTTATTCTTCTAGATATTAATTATGCCTACAATATCAAAAGCGATTGTTTAGTCATGGCTTGCATTGCAATGTCAGCTTTGCTCACTTTGATTCCTAAGTCAGTTGTTGCTCTTTTTGGAAGTAGTAGCTTCTCTACTTAAAGCAAGACCGAACTGTGTTGAGAAGTGGGCAGTGGTTGGTTTATGTCACAAACATGTACATGTGCTGTAGACATGAGCTTTCAAAGATGGAGTATTAACACATGCATGTATCACTAGCATATACCACTCTAGTGATTGATATCTGTTTATTAAATAATATATGGTTGATAAGTTATCTGTAGTAATTAAATCCAGTAATTGTCATTTAAAAATGTAAAGGGCTCCATGAACCCATAACTATTTGCAATTTTCTGAATTAGGAATAGAAACACTGGCAGCTGAAGTCTGCACTAAGGGTTTTACTACTTAGACTTCTGTGGGCAATAGCGAATTAATTGTGAGATATGTTTTTGTGTAGTTATATTTTCTCTTCCCCCTTAAGGTTTCACCTCCTTTAGGAAATGTGCAGACATAGCAGAAGTAACCTCTGAAATTAGTCCTCAGAAAGGGTACTGGAGAGTAAAGAGCAGAGTAGTAGGCATGTTTCTCTACGACATCAGAAACTGAAGGAGGTTTTACCATACTGGGAATCTCATTTAGTTATAACACTCATAAAGCTATTGAGAAGGGGGGAAATGCATATGGCATGTTGTATTAGGACCATCTATCTCCTGAGCTCACTTCTATAAAAATTGGTCATCTAAGCTAGTATATGATCTGGGTTTATGGTAGTAATCCGCCTCTCAGGTGGGCTTAGCACAGCTGTGTGCTGGCTGCTGTCAGAGCTCATGCAGGATGACTCAGTGTTAGTGTTGAGCTCTACCCATTGAATCTTCTTTCTGTACCACCAACTGTCATTTAGGAGCTATAAACATGGATATTTGCCAGCTAGACTGACATCTGAACAAGGCCGTGAAGCAGCATCTTTTTATGTACTTTGTATGAAGAAAAACACTGCTTTCTTTTGGACTGGTCTTTTTTGGTCTGCTTTTATTCTCCTCATATGTCAGAAGAAACAGGTGGCAGTTACAGGTCTGGTAAGTTAACAGAAGGCTGTGGGTAGTGAATGAGGGTGGGGTCTTTGGAAGGATAGAATAAGACTAAAATGGCATTTTTTTTCTTTTGGATGAAGTAGAAGAAGAGTTAATGTGAATGAGGGGAGAAAGCTGTAAAAGAACAAGCATTATTGATGTTACGTGAGATACGCTTGGCCTTTTGAAATGGGCAAGTGAGTTCAAGAAAAAAAGAGACTCTTGAACGCACTAGCCAAGCATGGCATGGTGTAGACTTGTTTTTTGGATTTGGCTGAGAAGTTTTGGTCATGTCCCTCAGGTTTTGAATGTCTGTCTTGATACCAGCATTGTAAAGTGAGGGAAGGAAAAGAAGGCTGTCACTTGAGTCCTTTTCCTGAAAGTCTGTTAATTAATGCAAGCCATGACTCTTAAGTCTGTGTATTAGGGCATATCTCATTGTGTGTAGTGTTGAAATATGTTGGAAACCGTATTAAATGTAATGTACGCGTAGTGTTCTAGAGTGCGAAAAGGCGCTACCTTGACTCTTGTTCTGCTTTCAGCTTTGTGCTGTCAAACTGCATCAATTATGGCTCCTTACAAGCAAAAGATGTGGCTTTAGGCAGGGGTGCCAGACTTGAATACGCTCTGCCACCCACTTCTCTCTTTGAGGCTCTTTTCAAAGAGAGAGAACTAGTACAAACAGCTGTATGTTGATATGGTTGAAGTCAGTACACTGACTGTGGGCACTGCAAATTTGTGATTTCTTCTGTATTTTGGGGCTAAAATAATTATGGTTTTAAACTAAGATTTTATATATTTTTTTAATGCCAAAGCTTGTTTTCTGGTTTTTGGTGGTGGGGTGTTTTTAGGTGTCTGTCTTTCTGTCTGTCTTTCTGTCTGTCTTTCTGTCTGTCTTTCTGTCTTTCTGTCTTTCTGTCTTTCTGTCTTTCTGTCTTTCTGTCTTTCTGTCTTTCTGTCTGTCTTTCTGTCTTTCTGTCTTTCTGTCTTTCTGTCTTTCTGTCTTTCTGTCTTCCTTTCCCTGTGTGCAGAAATTGAAACTTTAGCTCTCAGAGCAGAAGTCTTCCTAAGCTGGGAAGGTGATGATACCATTGAATTGTACACAGAATTACTGAAGTTGGATGGGACCGCTGGTGGGGTCGTCTGGTCCAACTTGCCTGCTCGAGTAGGGTCTTCCTAGAACACATTGCACCAGATTGTTTCCAGACAGTTCTTGAATATCTCCAGTGAGGGAGGCTCCACAGCCTATCTGGGCAGCCTGGTCTGGGGCTCAGTAACCTGCACAGTGAAGAAGTTCTTTCTCATGTTCAGGTGGAACTTCCTATGCATCAGTTTCCACCTCTTGCTTCTTGTCCTGTTGCCTGGCACCACTGAGTAGAACCTGGCTCCATGTGCTTGACACCCTCCTTTCAGATGCTTATAGACACAGATAAGATGTACCCACTCAGTCTTCTCTTCTTCTCGAGGCTGAACAGGTAGTTCAGATATTTCTAATATTAGGTGGTTTTTTCCACTGAGATTAGTAGTTTAATTTAAAAATGCCTTGAGTAAGACATGTTGTCATAGGCAGACTTTTGTTAGTTTATAAATGTAACAGCCAGTTAAGGAACCTTTTTCAAATTCTGTAACGATATTAAACCCAACAGTTGACTATTTCAAACGTGTTGTAGGGAATATTTCACAGAGATAGATATGAGGCTCTGAATTTGGATAACACTAGGGGTGATGCAAGCCCGGAGTCACTTATATGGACAGATGCGGTGAGTGAGAATGCGTGTGCACATGTACTGAGGCTTTTTGAAACATGGTGTTTTTGAATGTGGCTTAAAGAGGTTGCTGTGTAAGTGTAGAAATGAAGTAAATACTTTGTATGTGTGCGTGGAAATTATTTTTGAGTGGGAGAGCACACACATCCGTGGGCTACCAGTGGACAAAGAAGTGCCTTAGTAAATATTTAAAGGTTCTTTGCCGCACCGTGTCTCATCGTGAAACCAGTCATTGGGAGCAGAAGAGTTTGCCTTAAAATGCAGTTCTGAGCCACAGTACAGTTCTGCCAGCCTTTAGTGTTTAATTGGTGTGGAGTTAATGACCAAAAGATTTCTTAATTGCCATAATGCTTCCAGGCTGCTTATCTTCAATAAGCTGCTGCCACAACAGATGGCAAGCTAGTGGTTTAGCTGAGGTTCACTAGAAGTTTTCCACAGTTTTGTTTTAGTGGCCTTAACTTATCTGTGTGGCTGTAGCTAATGTGTAGTTGAAACCCAAACCTTCACTGGAATAGGCTTCAGATGAATTAAGGTTTTACTTTGTCATCCAGCAAGGGATAGAACTCTCCTTTACTGTCAAAGAAACTTCTCAGTTTTGTATGTGTGATCATCTTTATTTTATCTTCACTTTTTTTCCTGGCTACTCTCAAGATTTGTCTCCATTGTACTGTCATTCTCCACTTCTTTTAAGGGAGTCTGCAGGGAATTGTGCTGGAGTCTGCTGTGATTTGAGACAGCTTGCAGCAGCAGCCTGAAGCTGACTAGGTTGGGGCTTTTTTAGCATCATAAGAATCTGAACCACAAGAGTAAAAGTGGACAAAATTAAAGCAAATTATATATTAAATGTATAATTTTCAATATAAAAAAGCTTTCAAAAAAGATTCTTATGCTTTCAAAGGAAAAAAAATTACTTTTTTTCTGTCTGGAAAACAGGCTGCCATACTTATACAGTATCTGCTAGTTACAGATTTGAAACCTTATGTAGGAGGATATGGAACTTTGTACTGAGAAACATTGCATAGTAAGTAAGTTAAATATTAATTAATATTTAATGTATTCGGAAGTACTATCATTGGTGACCTAGCTTACTGCTTTTCAGAATTGTGCTGAAATTATGACAATCGCATATTGAATATTATTTAGACTGCTTGTTGTATGTTTTTTGTAAACTTGATGGCTGTATCTTAAAAAATGAAGAGGAACATTCTTCTGTCAATATTTAAAGTCATTCTGAGGCTATGTTTTCATTTTTAATCAGGTGAAAAATCTAGCGATTATGTGAGGTTTAGGGAGTTGTTCTGATCCCTAGAAATTTGTTAAAACATTGGTAGTAATGGCCTGTGGTAATTTATTTTTTAAGTAGAATGTTTCGACAGAAGTCTGAATGTGTGCTTGCCTATGTGGCTTTGGACTAAGGTCACAGAAATGAGCATTTGTCTAAATATGAAGCCAGTTTTGAAACAACCGCTGAAGTCAGCGGGTTGCACCTGATGGTGTTACCTGTTGGTGAGATTGGCTCATCCACTCAGTCAGTAAGGTGTTACTGATGATTTGACAGCTAAGCTGCAGAAGTCCACGGTGTAGTCTGTGTCTCCTCTGCTAAAGCCTAGAGGATCCTAACTTATGTTAGACCTCCCTTGCACTGAAAACACTAAAAAAAAAGATCAAAGAAAGTTACTCCCAGCCCTGTTTATATTTGTGATAATCCTGAGAAAGTCAACATCCTTAGCATAAGGTTTTTTTTGTGGAGTCTTGGCTTGGTGAAATAGCTTATAAGTAGTGCACAGTATTACAAAAAGGAGGATACAGAATCACAGAGTCAGTTAGGTTGGAAGAGGTGTCTGAGATGAGTCCAGCCTTTGACTGTTCGCCACCATGTCAGCTAAACCATAGCACTGAGTGTCCATTCATTTCTTGAATACCCTCAGGGATGGTGAATCTACCACTTCCATGGCCAGTCCATTCCAATGTTTAACAACCATTTTCATGAAGAAATTCCTCCTGATGTCCGACTTAAACCTCCCTGGCACAGCTTGAGGCCATTTCCTCTTGTCCTGTTCCTGGATGCCTGAGAGAAGAGACTGATCCCCACCTGGCTACAGGCTCCTTTCAGGTAGTTGTAGAAAGCAGTAAGGTCACCCCTGAGCCTCCTCCAGGCTAAACACCCCCATCACCCTCAGCCACTCTTCATGGGGCTTGTCCTCTAGACCCATCACCAGCTCCATGTCCTTTCTCTGGACCTCAGTGACTTTCTTGTAGTGAGCAGCTGAGAATTGAACCCCAGGACTTGAGCTGAGGCCTCTTCACTAGTGCCGAGTACAGGGTGACAGTCACTGCCCTGGTCCTGCTGGCCATGCTATTGCTGATCAAGGCCAGGTGCCCTTGGCCTTCTTGGCCACCTGGGCACACCTGGCTCATGTTCAGCCACTGCCAGCCAGCACCCTCAGGTCCTTTTCCACCAGGCCCTTTCCAGCCACTCTGCCCAGCCTGTAGCACTGCAGGGGTTGTTGTGACCCAGGGGCAAGACCTGGCACTTGGCCTTGTTGGACCTCAGACCCTTGGGCCCACTGATCCAGCCTGTCCAGATTCCTCTGCAGTCTTCCTACCTTCCAGCAGATCAACACTCCCACTCCAATCCTCAGTATGTCAGGTATTCCTCTAATATTAAAAATAATTACCAAATAATTGTGTTTTTATATTTTGTTTTCCGAAGTTAGGGGTGAATTCTTCTGATGGAAATTTTTTTTTATGGTTTCTTCGTTACTCATGTATTTCCTTTTTTTTTATAACAGGAAGTTAGTCTTCACTGTTTTATTTTGCTGGCGTTGTCCTGTCTCTGACACTTCTGCCACAAATATATTCTTTGTATAATGTGCTTGAGTAATGTAACTTTTTGAACTTACATGCAAAGCTTTTTTAGTGTTGATGTTAACTTATGATCAGCAAAAAATAGTTGATGTAATGGACTGCCTTTATTGATGCTTTCAAGACTTTTTGTTTATAACTAGTAAATCTTTAGTGTCCTTGTCTTAATCTTTTTCATCGAAATGGATATTGTGTAGGGAGATGTTTGTGGCACTAGAGAGTTCGCATAACCATAGCAGTAATCTATTAATGAGTGTTATTACATGATCAGGAAGGTGTTAGGTCTGATGATTATTTCTTTTGTAGGTGTCTCTGCTTAGTGTGCTTTACTGGGGTTTAGTGGAGCATGAATCCCTGTTGTTAGAGCATGAGTGGATCACTGGAAGATGATGTCTTTCTGGCACCTGTTGTGTCTGATCTTCCAATATGCTGTTGGGATTCTTTTCCTCTTAAGCAAAATTTGACCAACACTATTGAACAGGGAGGATGTCGGCAGCTCCTCTTCATGGAAAACCAGTCCTCATTGTTAGATGTCCTGAGCTAGTTGGCCTACTTGAAAGGAAATTATACTGGAGAGGCTTACAACTCCACTATATTGCCGTAAATAGGGGTGGGAGAGGCAGAAAGGGTGTGTGTCCCACTGCTGCTGTGTGGCTTTATCCTCCTAATTAGGCTGTCTTTTTTTTTTCCATTTTCTTAATCACACTTTTACTTGTGCATTTGTGAGAGAAGAGTGCGTGTGTGGGTAACTGATGAGCAGACGCTGAGCAGGCAGGTAGTCTGACCACCATGTATCAGGAGCTGGGTAGCTTTCAGGGAAGTTGAGCTTTTTGGCCCTGTTTTTTCCCTTTGTGAATCATCTCAGGTGACTCCACTAATTCTTCAGCTTTTCATCTTTTAAATATTACAGCATATTAGTATTTGTAATTATATATCTTCATACATGTGAAAAGGTGGATGATTTGTCTGAAAAATAGAACTGATTTTCTTTAAGATTGTTTTGTGTTGTGGTTTTTTGTTGATTTTTGTTGTTGTTGTTGTTGTTTTGGGGTTTTTTAATTGCGCTCTAGGAGGCCGACATAAATTCAAGCAACTACCCTTTTAAACCAACTCCTTAAAACTGACACTGAAGTTGAATATAATATTCCAGAATCTCTTATCAGTGCTATAAAGTCTTAACTTCAAGGTTTTTTCCATCCTTATTTTTTTCTCATTCATCTGTCTTCTGACCAGTGGAGACAGTACTGATTCTGCTTTTGTGACTTGTTTGTTTAACCTGCTCTTAAAATTACCTGTTTGATGTAGACTCCACAACCTCACCAAGCAGCCTATTTTCACTCTAACTACTTTGCTGTTAATTTTCTATTGCACAGAAATCTCCCTTGTTGGAAGTCAAACATNACTCCACTATATTGCCGTAAATAGGGGTGGGAGAGGCAGAAAGGGGGTGTGTCCCACTGCTGCTGTGTGGCTTTATCCTCCTAATTAGGCTGTCTTTTTTTTTTCCATTTTCTTAATCACACTTTTACTTGTGCATTTGTGAGAGAAGAGTGCGTGTGTGGGTAACTGATGAGCAGACGCTGAGCAGGCAGGTAGTCTGACCACCATGTATCAGGAGCTGGGTAGCTTTCAGGGAAGTTGAGCTTTTTGGCCCTGTTTTTTCCCTTTGTGAATCATCTCAGGTGACTCCACTAATTCTTCAGCTTTTCATCTTTTAAATATTACAGCATATTAGTATTTGTAATTATATATCTTCATACATGTGAAAAGGTGGATGATTTGTCTGAAAAATAGAACTGATTTTCTTTAAGATTGTTTTGTGTTGTGGTTTTTTGTTGATTTTTGTTGTTGTTGTTGTTGTTTTGGGGTTTTTTAATTGCACTCTAGGAGGCCGACATAAATCCAAGCAACTACCCTTTTAAACCAACTCCTTAAAACTGACACTGAAGTTGAATATAATATTCCAGAATCTCTTATCAGTGCTATAAAGTCTTAACTTCAAGGTTTTTTCCATCCTTATTTTTTTCTCATTCATCTGTCTTCTGACCAGTGGAGACAGTACTGATTCTGCTTTTGTGACTTGTTTGTTTAACCTGCTCTTAAAATTACCTGTTTGATGTAGACTCCACAACCTCACCAAGCAGCCTATTTTCACTCTAACTACTTTGCTGTTAATTTTCTATTGCACAGAAATCTCCCTTGTTGGAAGTCAAACATTTTATTGCTTATTCTGTTTGCTGTAGCTAGAGAGAACTGACTCTTCCTCTCTCCCCTCAGTATTTTGATCTGTAAGATTGGTGTCCCCAGTTCTCTCATCTTTTCCTGGCAGGTGATACTGTCTGTGTCTGGTGGTAGTTCTGTTGTGGCATTTCTCCAGCTCTTCCTGTCTGGCTCGAAGACCCGTGTTCGAAATGAGTTGCAGTTGTCTCTCTGAGAGTTACTGGAGCAGTATCAGGTGAAAGGGTGATGTCCTGTGTCACAAAAGCTATGCGTCTCAAGGTAGCATTGGCTTTTTCCAACAGTCTGACCTTGTTGACTGCTCTTTTGCATATAGTCACTTAGGTCTATTTGGAAGTTCATGGTAATTGTCAAGATCTTACCATTTAGTTTGATTGTGAGAAAGTTTCAGTACTTAAGGCTGTCAAAAACATTTATCAAGTAAATAATGACATTTATTCTTCTTCCCCTGTGTAACTTTGTCATTGAAGAAAATTTTACTGGTTTGACATAAGCGATGTGGCTGTTCCTCCTCTCTGTATCATTTAAGTGCTTAAAAACCATGTTTGGTTATATTTGGCTTTCCTGGGAAATGAAGACAGACCATTCCTCAGGTGTTTCAACCTTCACTATCCTTTTTTTTTTGCGGTTGGTTTTTGGGGGTTTTTGAAATATTTTTTGGGTGGAGGGTTGGTTTTTCTTTGAGGGGTGAGGTTGTTTCTTTGTTTTAAAGAAAGGGTTTAAATAGTTCACCTTTTTCTAAGCTTCTGATTATCTAAGGCATCTTCCATAATTTTTCAAAGATAGGGTTATTGATTTTGAGGTGGCTCAGAGGAATTCCTGAGGAAGTTTCTTGAATGTTACCAGATCTAGCCTACTTGGAAAAACTGTAAGTATGGCTGTTTCCAATAGCCAGCTGATTCTGGGTGGATATTTTTACTCGTGCTAGTTGTGCTGATCACCTGCTTGTAGTTGATCTCTTTGGTGAAGGCTTGCTCTTCATCAATCTGTTTTCTCTCTTCATTCAGTAATGGAGAAATTCTAGTAGTAGTAGTAGTAGCATACTGATAGAATGATTTCTTAGTCGCCTCAAGCTCTTTTGTAAGAATTATTTCATTTTGTGCCTTTAGCCTTTTATATTTGTCCCTCTTATTCTCTTGCCATTGTTATGCTCGTTACTCCCTTTATGTGTGCTTTTTCTGAGTCATTATTCTCTTGCTATGTTTTCTGTTCTCTTACTGTGCTTGGTTTTCTTGAATTTGTTTGTTTCTATTGTGCCATTTGAGAATTACCTCTTCCTTGCCATAGTCTTGTCTTGTGTGAGCTCTTATTTAGTGATGTGAAATCTGTCTCTTGCTGTTCTTCCTTCCTTTCCCTCTTCAGTAACCACTAAATTGATGGTTCACTTCCAGTGAAACTGTCTCTTATTGTTTACTGTCAACTACATTTTTCTTGCTGCTCCAGCTAAAGGAAGTGTCTCCAGTTGCTTTCTGTGTTTTAAAAATGTAAGTTCCTTGAACCATTCCCAGTAGGTGCCTAGGTTCTTATTATCTCCTTGTAACAAGAAGTCTTGCGGGGTTTTTTTCTCTTTCAGAAAGGGTTTCATCTGTCTTTTGGCCTTTTTTGATGGTCTGTAGTAAGCTTGCAGCTTGATAGCACTTGTGCTTTCCTCCTTTTATTATTTGCAGACTTTCAGGATACTTCTTTCTGCATTTGTGATGCTTGTATCCTTTGGGTTTAGGGCATAACACTCCTCCGCACTTGGATTTGTTTGGTTTGGGGTTTTTATTGTGTGTTTAGGATTTTTTTGTGGTTTTTTTCTGTGAACTGACTGGATCCTCTTTCTGTTAGTATTCCAGTGGGAACGGGACTCTCAGGGAGTAGATGATAGTCTTAATTGCATTCACAGAATTCTAGCTCCTTTTCTTATGCTTTGTACATTAGTATGCATTTGTCTAAAACTAATGGATTGATTACTTGGATTTTATGAACTTTTGTGAATAATTACTTGTCCTTACTTCTAGGCTCTTGCCCTGGTATATCATCTTTGGAGTCTTAATGTTTTGCTCATGATTCTAGTGAAAAATAGTCTTCCCTCAAGTTAACAACCAGGAAAGGCTTTTTTTGTATGTTAATTCCTTGTAATCTTCTGCATTGTCACCTACCAGCACACGGAACCTCATCACATGGTCAGAGAAGCCAAAGCTGTTGTTTAATAGCATTTTGAAACTCATGGGGTCATCTGCAAGCAGAGTTTGTTCCTGACAGCGTTAGGGTGTGGAGAGCTGATTGGGAGCATCTTATTTGTTCTCAGTTGTTGTTAGTAGTATCCATAAAGAGTAGTTGGTGTGATGAATGAGCACTGAACAGCTTTTATTTCTTGGGTCTGAAAGAGGCAAAGAACATCTGGAGCAGTATGCACCCAAGTAGGGCCAGTATACAGCTTGTTCCCTCTGGTGTTTTTTCTGATATGACTGTTTACTTGGCTTTGTCTTTAGCAGTCTCCTCTTGAATTGCCTTACAGACTTTGCAGTCACAGATGTCTCGGCTCAGCTGACTCCTGCTTCTCCTTAATGCCTCACCCTCAAAAACAAACCCCACAATCCAAATCTCAAAACCACTTTCTAAGAATCTGTAATGTAGAACTTAGTGCACTGTATGTTTTCCTTGTAATCTTCCTTGGTATAGGAGATATAGGCAAGTGTTCCTACAAATCCTGTCCGAGATATAAATCTGTCTCCCTCTCTCATTAGAACTTTTTCATTCTTGGGTCAGGGAACATTTCAGATGAAAGCTTTGGAGATGTCACTTTCTTATTTTGTTCCTTGTATGTGTGTTGGGATCATGTTTGTCTTTCTTCCATTTACACCTCTGCATTTTGGTGAGGGTAGCTGAATTGACTCCTGGACTCCCTAATCTCTGCTTCTTAAGTGGCGGCAGTAAATTTGGGTTGAAGGACTTCAAGCTTTATACATTTCCTCATTTAATTCAGTCAATGTCTGGTCCCTCCATGGTGGTACTTGAAGCAAAACATGTGTTGTGTTTCAGTAGTGTATTTCACATGGCCATAAGAAACTAATATGTGATGTGATGTGTGTGTGTGTATGGTGAGCATTGAGAGCTCAGCAGTTTGAGGATAATGGAGTGCAAGGACTGAGGTAAGCTTTTGTGGATATTAGCTTAACTTGAGGTTGTATTAACTTTGTAGTGATTTGTTAGAAACACAACCTTTGAATGCAGTTCTGATGTTAAAGCTTGCTTGCTGCATCTTCTCCCATAATTTTGCTGATTGCTCTTAACTATTAAACTAGGATTCTGCTTCTTACTGATGCTGATTTTTGCAGACTTGAAATGGCTTAGAAATAGAGAATTATTTCTCTGGCTTGTACTCTCAGTGTCATATCCTAGTAGAACATATGCAATTTGCCCGACATTTCTTTTTCTCCATTGCGGGAAAAACATGGCTTGTTTTAGAAATTGCATTTGGTGGATCATTCTAAGAATGGCCTCTTCCATGTCCAGAATGTGGCTTTCCTTAATGCTTTTTGAGATTTTGGTGCCAGGAGGGTGTATGTTTAACCCTTTAAGAGTTAACAGGTGGGGTCATTTTCTTGTAACATAATTCCTGGAATAGGGCATCTGCAGTTGTTGCATTGAAGTTACATATCCAGGTAGTTAATTCCTAAGTGTTGTCTTATGCATCTTAAGCTTGCCTTTGGATGAGTGCTTTCTACTGTTCATAAGGAAACTGCTGGCACATCTTGGGGTTGGGTTGGTTTGGTTGTGTGTATTCCTGTTAATTTTACATATTTCTGTTCAGGATTGAAGTTGAAACAACAGATTAAAGCTCTAAGAACTCTGACTAGGAAAAAAAAAATTATATGCATGGTTGTTACCTGTCAGGGCTAGTTGAGAGAATTTTGGGGTGTTTTAACTACCTGCTCAGAACACTTTGCTCATTGTACTTGGGAAAATGAGTGTTTGAATCGTGTTCATTATTAGCTTTTGATATCTTTTTTTAGCACATGTGGCTGCAAAATCACTGGGAAAATGTTGAACGTATTCCTAGAACAGAAAAGGCAGAATCCTGGTAGGAGGTGGATTGGCTGTGTTCTGCTGTGTCATATTTAGCTACAAAGAAGGGAAGTATTGGATGTGGGAAGGGATACGTGCTTCTAAAGAATTTGTAATAAGTGTAATTAAAACAAAATTTCCTTCCCTCCCTTTTTCCACTGGAAAGCCAGGGTTCTTGGTAGCTGCACATGCGAGAATTGCAGATACAAGTATGTTTTCACTCAAGTCTAAGCTTGTCTGCACCTAAGTTAGTTCTGTTATTTTGTGTACCTGCTGCCATTTCACTTGTCAGCTAGGGGATAGCATTTAATGCTGTACTGAAAACTCGTTAAATACAATTAATTCTTGCACATCCACCAGTAAAAGAACTGATTTCCTCCCCTTATGATTTTAATTTGGTTTCAGGTTTTCAAGTTTGTTTTACCTTGCAGATTGTCCATACCTCTACACAAAGTACTAATTTGTTTCTGCTTTTTATTTTAAATGCAATGATAAAAGGTATGCAAGAGCTTTGTAAAAACTCTTGTAGACAAATTTCCCTTCCTCTCCCGTGTTGCTGAAAAAACCACCCAGAAGACAAAGGCAGCTCTTTTGTTACAATTGAGTTGCAGATGTATTTGGGTGGCTGTTTTTCACGTGAATGGTAATAAAAATGTATGGGGATCTGGGCAGCTGTTTTGAATCTGCCTATCTGTAGAAATATGTAAAGTGCCTTTCACTAGCTGATTCAACTTCATTTGAAATAGGTCTTCACTGTCCATATCTTCAGTTCTGCTTCGTGTCCTTCGTACTGTGACTGATAGTCTTGTCCTTCAGTTTGAGCGTATTCCAGGACACTTGACTCTGCTTCCCTGTGCTCAGTTTAATTGTTGTTTTCTGCCTACCCCCAGTACCCTCCTAAAGAACAGCATTGCTTTGCTAAGCTATACGAGGCAGGCCTCTTGCTGACAACCCAGTTTGGCTGTCACCATGTCTGTTCCAGTTAGGCATTTCTTGAGGATGGTTGACCAAATGAGGTCTCCTCCAGAGGGCTGTGAAGCAGCACTAATACTTCCTTCCCAGTGTCTCTTGAAAACAGTGTGATACATCTTGGAATCGTGTTTCCTTTTCACAGTTGTAGTGATGAGCATCAGCCATTGGTATAACAAAATCCCCTCTTTAATCTGAGAAAGGCTCTTTGGTTGCAAATACAGTGCAAGACAATTTTCAATGTCAATGCACCTTTAGGATGTGCAATTTTTTGATTTGGAGATGAGAACTGAAAAATTCTGAGAGTTGGAAATGTAAACTATGAATAATGAGTTGGATATAATGAAAGAGAAGAAATTAAAGAATCATCAATACAAATAATTAAATATGCATGTGCGCGATTATACTTCTTAAAAAATAACCAATTTCTGGTAATGTATTCTTAATTTACGTGCAGTACCCCAGATCAACGCCATGCAAAATACAAAGATAAAGATATTAATTCTACTGGCTTCAATCTGAATAAATGGTCTTATTTAGCCAAGTAATTGGTTGCACAAGTATAAGCATACTGTATTGTCTTGGTTTCACACAATTTAAGAGCTGAGAGCCTCATGCATATTGTAGTTGGTCGAGTTTTGTTCTAGTTAAAAACGTTTTTCTTTGAGAAAAATGAAGACATAATTATAAAGAAGATGAACACAAGCTTATGTTATGGTTTGCAGCTTTCTGACTGGTATTTAAATTTTACTTCAAAATGTAGGGCTTTGATTCTTACTGTCTTCACCATTTCTTTGCTGAAGTGTCATTATTTATTACACTAAGTAGGCTGTAATATTTCTATGTGAAGTTCTGTTTTAACTTACTCAAGTTTAAATGTAGATATTTAAAAATAACTTTTAATGACCAAAAAATAATTTAATTTTACTGTGGAAGTGAATTTTTCCTCTGTTTATGATGCTATGAGGAAATGGCTCATCAGCTGCAGCTGCCACGTGTACGAATAGTGATGCTGCAGTTTACAAAGTAAAGCTTGACAGTTGGATAAAAGTGTAAGTTTAGGTTTCTCTTCCTCCTGCTGCCTCCCAAGGGCAGAATCTTAGATTTCTTACAATACAGTACATATTTCTATATGGTAGATGTTATATATTTTTCTAGTAAATGTTTATAAATGTAAGCATGATAGAAATTGAGATTCTGATACTTCTCAGTTTTTGTAAGATGTCTTTTTTTCTGGGCAGATGGTTTTAGGCTCAAAGGAAGATAAAATGACAAGCTGAGATTTGCAAGCATAGGTACTCTTCATGGCATCAGGGATCTGTTGCTTTCTCCTGTAGTGATCCTTCGCTGGAAGGCAATTAACCATTAACCACCAGAGACTGCAGTCAGATTCACTGTGGCATTATTAACCCTTGCTTGGACATGTACATCTTCCTAGAGAAGGAACGTGGGCAGGGCCATGGACACAGCTGGGCAGTTTTTTCGTCAGGGTGGGGCAGCACTGCACCTGCTGTTCACTGCTTTTGAAAAGGTTTGGGGGACTCCAGCTTGTTAGATTCCAAATGCAAAAGGAGTATTTTTGTTCCTAAATGACATGGATCTTCTGGCTTTTTGTGATGGAAAACCTTCAGTGATGGGTTTGCTAGTGGGTTATAGGAAATTTTGATGCTGTTTTTCTTTTTGTGTTGTGTTGGAAGAAAACATGAAATTATATTGATAAAGCTTCTAGGGGTTATAGCAATTTGGGAAGGGATAATCAGGACTCTGAGCTGATTGACAAAACCCAGTATTTGTTCATATGCTGCAAACAGTATTGATGGAAGCTTTGCCAGATTTCCTGTGACTTAAGTAGAGTGACCCTGAGGATGGCTGTGCTGATGGCCTGTCTGGCTGCACAATATTCTGTGAACTTAAAAAAAAAAAAAAAAAAAAGACTGTCCTGGTCCTTTAATCTCTTCACAGTAGTGTCAAATGGGAGATTATCAGGTATCTGGCAGGGATTTCTTTCAGAATTACCAGTTCTTGTGAGTACTTAGTAGGAAGGATGATGTAATTGTCTCTGTCCCTGACTTCCAAGAGCCTGTTGTCTAACCCTTTCCAATTTATTGGAATGTAAGGAGAAAATGGCTCATCAGATAAAAGCATCTGAATACGTAACAGAAGAAAAGTGATGATGAAGAGCACTATTTATGCTTGATTCTGGGCCTAGATGAATTCTCTTACAGATTCTTTGCTACTTGCAGTTTTTAAATAGGGGTTATCCCAGATCATATCTTATAGAAAACGCACCCAACAGTAATTAGTTCAGGAAGGTCTTTGGCCTTTGTCAAGATAAATTTCATGAGATCATGTGCCAGGCAGTGCTTAGATGTGTTTCTTAATTACGACTTATGTAGGTTTCGTTTTAATGGTGGAATTTAACTCAGAGTATCTACGGAACACAGCAGGGACTTCTGGTAGGGTCTGTACACTCCATTCTACAAAGCAACTGTTAATTTCTTAATTTTTTTTTTTTTAAATTTAGGGTATTATTTGATACTGATCAGTTGTCACATGAGACTTTTTAAAATAAAAAAACAGGGGAGGTGAGTTCTATGGCAGTGGTTGAGGTAGAAGTGAATATACCCATCTGTAAGTTCCGTGGAATAAATAGTTAAAGTTGGCGTCATTCAAATTAATGGCCAAGGAAGTCATTTGACCTTGTTCAACAAAGCGAAATAGATAAAAACAACCTGAGTACAACCTTGCTTTAACTTCCATTTAAAAAGGTACATGATTGTAGGTTGTTCTGTCTTGTAACAGGATCAGGGTTTCATCTTTTTAATTTTGGATTATAAATTCTTCCCAATTCCTGTAAAGATCATGGCTTTTTTGTGTGTGCTGTCATTTTCATATTGTGACACTATAACCTGTGAACTCCTTATTTCCTAACAGGTGCTCGTTTCCTGAAGGATATATTTTAGATTATTCAGCTAAAAGAAAACCAAGTGTGCTATTGAAGAATGCGTGGGAGGAATGGCACAGAATGTAGATGTTGCTTCCATAAAACTCATTACAGAGTAACAGTATCTGTGTTCTTTACAGAGTACTGCTTCAAAGTTGTCTTTTTGAGGTACTACTGAGAAAAAAACTTGCCCTGGGGAGTTTCATACACCGTTCTTTGCAGTGTAGGTCATGTCATTTAAGATGGCTCTATTTCTGAGTACAGATTTTTGTCAGTCCAGGTTTGATGGGCTTGTGAATTTTAGACAGCTGTTTAGACTTCAGTCTGTTCTGATTACTGTGCTGTAGTAGAATTGTTTTATTTTGGTACCGAGGATCCAAAGGAAAAATAAATGTAGCAGGTAAATAATCAGTTCTGTGTAAATCCACCAGAAGTGGTGATTTTACTTAATTTTCGGAGGACTTGAGTCTTACAGAACTGGAAGTGGAGAGAAAGCTGATTTTCTTTCTGTTCTCCATTGTCCAGTGCTGTCTGATTTCCTTCCTCCCTACTCTATTTTTGAAGGTTTTGTGTATGTCTGGGCAAACAAAAACAAAACAAAATCTTAATTATATATACTTTCTGCACAGACTTTTAAAAGTCTTTCATGTATTTGATCCACCAGAAGCTGACAGTGCATGATAAGCACTTCTGCAAACTGTGGAGGAAAAGATGCCTTTAACTTTCTCAGACTACTAATATTACACTTTGTTTTGAAAAACAGCTCAGTGTACAGGTGATTTATTCTACTTCTTCCCCCACCCCTGTGATGAGCTTACAAATATTTACTTCTTACAAAAATTATTTGGGAAAAAGTGTTGTTGGCCAAATATCTTTGACTTGAGTTGTAGCAGGAGGTAGTAGGCACTTGTCATCTTGGTTCTGTTTTAGGGTATCTCCCTGAATGGGTGAGATGAGATCAGCCTCCCTATCCATCCTGACCTCACTCTTAACTCATAACTGTTGCTAAACCAGAAAGCATTGGTCTTTTTGAACAAGTCCTGTATATGCCTGCTACTTGTACTTTTATAATTCCTCTCCATAGACTGAACTTCTATAACAACAAAGACTTCAACTGGAAAAAGTATAATTTGAAATAATTTCTGTTTCTGTTGAAAACTGCATTGACATTTTGACTTAGTATCAAAGGTCTTAAAGGATGTCACTGTTGGAAAAGAAGCAATTCAGATTTGAAATCTTGGGGGTGGAGAGGGATAATTTTGGGGATTTGAGCCATTTATAGTACACTTGCTTCTTTACCTGCTTGCAAGGTTGATGGAGCTTTCTAGATTAAGCCTCCCCACCCTCGGCTTGTTGGCTTGCTTGACATCAGCAATTTACTTTAGGACTAGCTTTTACTAAACTATGAAAATAGTGTTATGTTTACTTAAAGCCAAGTGATAAGTTGTAATAATATGGCTTGCTGAAGAAGGGAAGCCTTCAGAGAACCTGTCTTGCAGGTTAGTCAGATTCTATAATGGCGTGATTTTACTTATAAAGAAAAGACTGGAGCTTAATGTTATTACATAAAAGAAGATTAATATTGCAATAGAAGTGTCACTAAAATTATTGAAGTCTCATAATGTTGATTTTATTTGTATTTTTCCTCATTATTCATGTAAGAAGAGTATTTGTTATATTGGCTAAAAAGGATTTAACCTGGGATCTTGCGAAGTTTATTTTGGCAGTAGCACAATTCAAGAGAGACACAGTTTTGCTCATAAGCATTTTCTGGAAAGATGCTTGGATAGGGAGTACTTAATTTTGGTTTAATATGATGGCTGTCTATTGCCAAATGTGTCTTTATCTTAAAATATTGTCCCTAACATGAAGTAATGTCATATCTCACCTGTTGGAGGGCTAAATTGAGTGGCCTCAACAACAGCCTTGTTAGCTCCTTGCAATTATTTGGGTTTGCAGTTGAGTGTAAGGCTGTCTCTGCTCTGCACATTTCTGTCTTGTACTTGACTTTACAAAGTGAGTGTGAATTCTCAAGTTAGATGAACAATCTTTTCTTAAAGCCAGCATTGTCTGTCTTCCTCCTACCATCTTCATAGGTCATTTCCTGTGTTTAGCCCTTGACTGTGTAATTCCCTCTGGCAAAGCATGATGGAGGGAGCATGGTACAATTGGCTGGAGTGCTCTAACAGTCGCAGGATTTCCACCCTGCCCCATCCAAATGCATATACACAAGATGGTACATGAATCTGTAATGTGTTGGCTTTCAGAGCTAGTTGATGTATCTCACATGGTGTTCTGCAGCAAATCTCTTCTTAATGATTTCTGTTAAGTACAGTAGCTATTGAACATAGATGTGCTGTGCACTACGTACCAATATAAGTAAGTGCTGAGTCAACTTGTTGGCTGTATTCATGTGCAGAGCTTTTGCCCTCTGGAGCTTCTGACAGGCTTCTCATGAACACTTTACTCTTGACTGTTGTTCAGCTTCTGGCAACTTCTGTTTCTCCTGCTTCTGAATTATTTCATGTCTAAAAGGTAGTTTATTTATATTTGAGAGTAATGTCAAAATTTTTTAAAAACCTAAATATCAAGAGAGTCACAAAAGCCTTGTAACGCTCCTTGGAATGCTTGTTCTTTCTCAGCTTTCACTTTTTTATATCCCTGATAATTGACATAAAGGTTTAAAGGTTGTCTGAAATTAAGTGTAGTCCAGTAGCTTTTCAAAGAAGTACCAAGGGACTGACTCATGGTATCACTGACTTGTTTCTGTGTGTTTTTTTCTTCGTTGAAATCTCAAGTGTGGACTTCACTAAAATAATGCAGGCTAGGCTGGGAAAAGATAATTTAGGTGTTTGTGAATAATAATGCCAAGGACAGAACGCTTGGTAAAATGAATTTATAGGCTGCAAAGTTGCTCAATTAGCCAGATCAAGTGTTGGCTGCCTTAATATGAATATTTGAACTTCAATTATTATCACCTTGTCTTTGCTTATGCTGGTTTTTATTTGGTATTTTGGCACCCTTAGTAAAATCAAGGATTGTTTTGCATAGGAAGCCTTCAGAACTTTCCCTGTTGGTGACATTTGCAGATACTAACAGATAAAGTGGTTATTGGTTATCTCTCCTATAATCCTCAGACTCCTTGGCAAGCAAACCTGTGCTAGGATGTACAGCTACGTTCTGTTCAGTGTCACTAGAGATGTGTGTGCTTACGGCATGAAAAATTTAGATATTTGTCAGTTTCTTAAGCAAAACATGCCTTCTTCTAGATCAGGGAGGGATACTGTGGTAGTTTGTTCATTTTTTATCTTTATAGTTAGTGAAACTTATTGCTGGTCTTTATACATTCCTCCCCCACCAAGGCATGTTTCACTACTGCTTCACGCTAAACCGTAGCTACGTTTGGAGTAGGAGCTTCTGAACTTCTCCCTTTTGCCCATCAAACATTTACCTGTTTTAAAGGTACTGATTCAAAACTCTTTGAAATTAAATTTTGTATAACTGATGGCAAAAGACCTTTTTTTTCCCCTCCAAACCAATAATAGTAGACTCTAAAAGCTGCTTGAATGTTGCTGTACTAATGAACCTGTAAATATGGTGCACATTACTGATTATTTTCCTGCCTGCTGTTGGGCATGCTAATTTTGCATTCTCCTTACTCCAGTGCTAGGAAGAAAACTCTTACCTTTAATCTTTTAAAAAATACCATTTTAGTATTCTTTTCTTAGAGGTCATGCTCTCCTACTGCAAAAGCTCTAGTATTTTTAGGGGTTATTTAAAAATGAAAAATAAGAGCTCCGCAGACTTCTATCTTCCCTTCTATTAGAAAAGTTTTGCTGTTCACCTTCACGTGGGTGTCTTTCATGACCATGGACAGGGATCATCAGTGACCTTGGGCCAGCCCAGCTGGAGTGCAGCAGGCCTAGGCATGCTGTGATAGAGGGCTCTTCTGCATTTCTTGGCCGTGTTGTTATTGACCATAAGTATTTGGATGTGGTCATCCTCTCCAAGAGGATTCCTGAGTGTAGTTCTGGGTAATCATTGTCTGATTGCAAGACCTCTCTGGACTGTTTCTTTCAGTGTTAGACCACCCTTAACAACAAGTACTTTCATGAAGAAATGACAGGATACATTATTTTTTTGTAGTGTGTGTTCTGCTTTATTGGGCATATGCTTTGGTTTGCTTCAGGTTTGTGGTACTTGATGTCTTGTAGCGCTTAGGGCATTTTGGTGCAGGAGTTTGTTCTTGCTTTCAGGTGGTGGGTGCGTGGCGCTGGCCTGTCCAGAGTATGGCCAAGACAACCTTTTCTGTGAGAAACCAGGCAGTACTTTGCTTATTCTCTTGGTAGTGTGCTTCCAATGCCTTTAAACATGCTCATGGGTTTCTTAAAGCAGATGCAAAATAATCAGTATGTTGAAATAAATGAAATTTCATAGGCAAGAGTGATGACACTGCCAAGTAGAACTATTTCAGTTTGCTCTTCCTCTGAAAAACTGGGTTGTACCAGATGTTAACTGGGTATAATGTGGACTTAAAAAAGGATTAAGGAAGGGATAAGTGTTGACAGTTTACTGCTGGGTTTTACATTATAATATCTCTTCAGTGCTGTAATATATATTTTGCAGAGGCTACTGTCACTGCAGAGGCTGCAGTCACTCCTGCCTGTGTTCAGGAGCAGTGTTTAAAGCAAACTCCAAAGCTTTGCCATGCTAGAGGTTGGCCAGCATGTTGTCCTGTCTGACAGTGCTTGCTACCAGAGAGAGGACTGCAGTGCATGTGTAGAATAATCCTCCTCCTTGTGTCCCTTCACAGGTCTTACCAGTCCAGGGGTCTCCTGCATTAGATTTTGTTTGTTAACTACTGTTGAATGTCTCCCTGATACATTTATCATCATTCTTTCCCCTCATCCACCAGGCATTTGACTTCTACAATGCCTTATCATTAAATCAGTTTGAGTTGCGGGGAAGGATCCTAGATTTTCACTTACTGAAATCAGATCGTTTGCTATCTGTTGAACTAAAGGCAGAAAGAAATCATTCCTCATATCTGCAAGTCACTTAGGATTTTGTAAGCATCACTCATCTGCCAGCAGCAGTTCTGTCACCAATTTAGCAGTGTCTGGGAGAGGAGAGGAACAGCTCTGGCTGCGGCTGGAGCGTGCCCAAGTCAGAGCTTCACTGGGGCTGCAGGGAGGGAGGTCTTCAGCAGAGAGTGGGACTTGAGAGATCTGCTGCCGAAGGGTGATGGGTGACAGCAGTGGGAGGTGAGGCAGAGCTGCTCCGAGCAGTTGTGGTGGGCCGGCTGCTGGAAGTGCCTGAGACAAGGCTGAGCACAGGACAGCCATGGCAAATGGATTTTGGCTTTAAAATGCAGGCAGGAGAACAAGTGGCATGGACAAGACATCTGGATGGGTTTTGGGAGGGGTAGCAGGCTGAAGTTTCTTTAGTTTTACTCAGATATTTACAGTTGTTTCAACAAACTTAATTTTTCACCTCCCTATATAAAAATAAGGTAATTGATTCAAGTGATATGGAATATCACCTTGTAGAATTCTACCTTGTAGAATTAAGTGTAACTGTAATTGTCTCTTGGTAACACTGGGTTTTTTCTTCTCTGTCTTTCCTAATGCACCTGAGAAAATCAGTGCCATTTATCCTTGCTGGTTTTCTCCGGGAGAAATTTGATTCAATCTTGGTTTTTTTGGTGTTTGTTTTTTTTTTTCTTTTCTCTTTTTGAGCATCACATTTCTTTTGAACTGTTTAAGGTTCGGTGATGGTGGATTGAATCTAGGTTTCTTTCCTGTGCTTTTCTTTTCCTGAGCTCTCCTGAGATCCTGCATCACTCTCACTTTCATGATGTTTGAGTGGCTTCTCAAGGCTTCAGTTGCGAGAGAGGTGGGGGTGTGTTGTCTAGTGATGTGTTGCTCAGCCTCCTGAAGGTCTGATTTCAATAGTGACAGGCTATTAGAGCGAATTATGGCAGTCTCTGAGTGCTTATTTTCTGATTGCTCAACTGGTTCTTCAAGGTCATTCTGGTGTAATCAGGCAATATTGTTTAAACTGTGATTCCCCCTTTCTTCATGCTTTCTGGTATGAATTATGCTGTGCCAAAATGTTGCATGCCTTATTCTCCAGAAAAATCAGAGTTTCAGAGAAGGTGGATTAGTGTGACGGTAAATTCCAAGAAACACAAGATAAATTTCTCTGTATATTTTCCGTTGTAGATAACATTTATAGTAAGAGCAGAAATACTTCACACACACTCACACTTTTCATTATGGTGAAAAGTGCTTGTGGAGATTGAAATGTTACTGATGATCTGTGTCAGCCTTCCCTATGGCATTTGCCTTCATAAAATAGCTTTTTAAAACACAAAACTTTAAAATCATTAAAAGAGATACTCAGGAATGAAAAAATAAGGCTTTTTTAATTAAATAAAAAAAGTTAGGGTTATCCAGAAGTGACAGCTGTCTAGCTTGTCACTTCCACTTGAGTTCTCTGCACACAGAATTATATCTGTCAACATATGGCCCAGTAACTAGATCTTGGAAGGTCCTTCTGCCATTCTCCAGTCTCTTTAGTGACATGAAGAATTTAGTGCTATTAGCTAACTTTGTCATCTCAGGCACTTTCTTGTTATAGCCTTTGGATAGCTGCAATTTCTCCTTTGAAAGCTTAATAAATAAATAATTTAAAAAATCATCTGCTCCTCTAGTACTAGTGAAGTACAAAGCAAACATTAACATACTGAAATTAGTAGTGCAGCTCTGAGGTCCTTGAGCTTCTTTAGAACTCTTGGGTGAATGTCATCCACATTTGGTGGTTTGCTAGTTTTTCACTTGTCCATTTTTTCTGTACTTTTTTTTTTTTTTTTTCCTAGCAGTGCTTTGCTTTGAAACAGATCCTCTAATGCATCTTCCATAAAGAAGCTTTTTACTGGGAGAATGAGAAGTTCTTCCGTAATGAATGTGAACACGCATAAAATAATTCTGGTCGTTTTGCCCTGGCCTTAGTTTATTTAAGCTTTTTTTTTTTATTATTATTCTAACTATTTATTTACTTTAGCCTTACTGATCCTGACAGGCTCCTTGCTTCTCATGTGCCTCAAGAAAGGATTTAGTTGTAGTTTTTATACTTTTTTTTTATTCCCTAAATTATTTGTGAGACTGTCTCATTGTATTTTTTTTCTCTGTTTTTAGCTTGCTATTGTTTGAGCCTCATTTGGACAACTTTTACAAGATTCTTCTAATATTCTCTCTGAAATGTTATTTAGCCGTTTCCTTCCTTGCCTGTCATGTCATTATTCATCCCCACTTAAGTCTTTCTTTTTTTTATTTTTATATTTCCTCTAGGTCTCACATACAATGTCTTATATCTCATTGCCTACACACACTTAATTTTTGAGGATTCTCATTGTTTCCTCCTATTTGTCTAATTCCTTTCTTTAAATTCCTTGGTGTTTGTTCCTTTTGCAGATATTTAGGTCACTATTAAATCCTGGGGGAGGGTTACACTAGTATTTTTAAGCGAATTCTGCACAGTGCTTAGGATCAAGAGATGTCTTTTCTGACAACTCATTCCATGAAGCAGTCTTTCCTGATGTTCAGTATTTTGTCTTGGCTTTGTGTGACATTTAGTGGATAAGAAAAACCTCCCATTGTTTTTCTTTGCTTTTGTAACATTTCTGAGTACCTTTAGCTTGGTCACTCAATACCTGCATGTTTTGATGTGATGGCTCATGTATTTCTCATTATCACTGTCCTGAATGTAAAGAAGGTAAATGTACTCCCTTAATGAATAAGTAATGTCTTTGGATAAAATTCTGTTTTTATTAATTTTCTCCGAAAAAGTGTTTTAAGCTGCAGATAACTATTTCATTCTAAACTTTCATACTGGTTTCTGGTTTTGAATGTAAATGCATACTAATAACCAGTGGACCTCCAGACCAGAGGATAACTTTTCGTGATGAGGTAGACTTCTTCTAATCAAAAAACTTACTTTCTCCACTTTTTGGAAAGTGTCTGAATAAAAGTAGGGAACTTGTTCCACATCAGCATTTTTGTTACTGTAATTTTAGACCTGAGATGCTTAACTTGCATATGCATGTTTTTTTCTTGAATATCTACTGTGGAAAGATAGCATAAGGTATGGAAGTGAAGTTGTGTGAGTTCTTATTGTATTTTCTCTAGCAGTGATTTGACAATCCACCCCTTTGCCTTTGGAAAAATTCATCTGGAGGCAGTGGCTTTACAGTAGTCTCCCTGTCTAAACTGAGCAGTTGGTAATGCTGTGGATGTGTAAAACTGAAGGATGCTCCTTTGCACTGAGGACAGCTCCAGTTAGAGTTTATGGTTTGGGGACAGGGCAGAAATGTTTTCTGAATCCTGTCAATACAGCACACAAGATGTGGGGGTTCTTGCATTAAACTGAGTGGATTTGTTGTGCTCTTTAGAGTAGTTTTAGAAACACTAATATCCAACAGCAGTACAGGAGACTGGAGGGCAAAAAGAGTTTAGCAAAAACGTGAGAAAGGTGGAACAGAGGCATGAGGTAACTGATACCTGAAATTCAAATGCTCGATCAGTGTTCAGGAAGAGAGAAAGACTAAAATAATTGACTGGCTTTATTTCTCCTTTCCCATTATTCAAAAATGAAATGCCTTTTCTTCACGTTGGTGTGATCTAGAGCTCTTCATTGTCACTGACTTGAATTCATACATTGTCTTGACTTTACTCTTGATTTAGTGTCCTCAAATAATGCTGTGTGAGAACACTTGGGGCTTGTAAAAGGCACTTCATTGCTATCTGGTGTAGTCTCTGTAGCACTTGTGTAGATGAGATCTTGGAGGTTTCTGTATGAGTTATAACCTGGGGCAGGAGGAAAGCTGCTGCAGTGGAATAGCTGAATGCCATTGGGAGGCTTGCTGTGGAATACTCTTCTGGTTAACACTGCATATTTTTCTAAGCAGTATGGTATTCAACTTTCAAAAGGCAAGAATCTTTCTTAATTGTTTTGATTTACAATACAAGTATAAAAGCTAAATGCAAACAATCAAATACTGAAGGAAAAATGTCATTTTTCTTATGACTTTTCTTTTTTCTTGTATCAATTCTTTCAACTTGGAGTTGCTACTGAAACAGCTTTAGTGCAAAAGTTTAAAATCCAAACTTTTGCATCCATAGAACTTTTTTACAAAAGAAAAGGGGATTTCCATCTCTGCAGTAGAACAATGATTCTAGTTTCAAAAGCTGTTGTATCAATCTTCAGATACGGAGGACGATTTTGTTTAATTTTTGTAAAGCTCTTTTAGCAATAAACTCAACTATTGTCACCAATCTGTTGTTACTTTTTCCCAGGTTTCGCTAAATGGTACACAGTTTACAGACAGTTCTGTTGGATCAGAATTCACAGGTGTTTCTCAGGTATGTGCAGTCAAATTTTGTGGGTGTATATAAAAGCAGAATTATTTACTAATAGGAGAAGATGTTAAGCAGTATTGAAGGTACTAAAGCAAACTCCTCAAAAAGAATGCTGTGTGAGATTGGGACTTTACTAATTGAAGTCAGTTTCTGATGATTTCCTATTCAAGCTTTAAAAAGCAGTGGAAGCTTTTTTTTAAAGTAAAATTTTATTGTTGTAGTACACTTGAAATTGGATACGGATTTCCAAAAAAACCTATGCTGCTTTATGGTAATAAAGTTATTCTTGGAAATAAATCTAAATACATAGCAGAGATGCAGTTATTTCTGTTCCAACTTGTCCTACTTCCAGCTTTCATTTATGAATGTTATATCTGAACATGTTTCAGAGAGAAAGTGAGACTGGGTGTTTTCTTGTAGAGATACATCCCACATTTTTTGAAGCTTGGCTAGTGGAAAAATATCTTGCTTTTCACAAAATTTGCACTTTGCTCTGATGACACTGAAGAGACATACAAATGTGACCTAACTGCAAGCTCTCCTAATCCAGCAAGAGTTTGCTGATCCCGTTGAAATGATCACATGAACAGTCACTGCATTCATCATGTTTTAAATAAATAAGAAACTGCAATTTATAGCTTCATTTTAGTAGGACAGAGTCATAGCAGGTATCAGAGATGCTTATGGTCTAGATTTTGTCAAAGTTCCAACTTTCATTCTTGATTTGCATTGTGCTCTAGGAACTAAGGGCTTTAATTTGAACTTCACATCTGTCGTAAATATGGGCCCAGTGGGGAGATTGTTAGGGTTTCACTGAGTCTGGCCAGAACAAAGATGGTTGTTCCTGCTGTGTTTGCCATGGCTTTTTAATGATTGTGGTGCAGCTTTAAACAACTTACACAAACACAACTTCTGGAAGCCCCTGCAGAATGGCTGAGGTGTGTTTGCCATGACCTTTACCTTTGCAAAAAAGTGTCAGGTCGTCTTAACTTCTGAAATTTTACATTTTTGTTCTCTTCTTTTCCTGTTTGTTGGAAGATGTCCTGCAAATGGTGTTCATAAAGATTTGCCTGCACAATAGCTATGAAGATGTCATCATTCTGACAGGGACTTAATCTGGCTTTAAAAAAAGTTTTATTTAAGAAGGAAACGTTCAGGGCTAAGGGATGAGCAGCCATGGCTGCCTGGCTGCAGAGATTTTAGGCATGAATGAGATCTTCAGTTGAGTGCAGGTCAGCCAAGAGGAATGTCTAACTTGAGAAATCTGTTGGTGCTTGTAGAGCCAGTAAAGGAGTTGGTCAGTCCCAGCCTTTCAGAAGGCAGAGGGAGTCTTCCTGCATGAGAAGATTTCCTAAAAATCTGCAGTAGACTCCTGGAGAGATTGCTTTCTATTTCCTGCCTTAGTGCTTAATTGCAAATTTTAGAAGTGGCAGCAGTGAGTAAAGGTTAGCTGTTCTTACTAAATCTATTAAATTTCTCACAAACTTTTGAAAGATAGGAAGATACTTGTGGAGATTAATTCAGTCTGTGTTTTGGGTTTTTATGTCTAGAATTCTTAGTTTGTCTTTCTGTATTGCTGAGTCTGTCAGTTTTACAGATGTGAAGAACACAAAAATCGGAGTTTGTAATTCTCTGCTGTTTTTCTTTAGATGTCAGCAATAGAGAATTAATTTGTTCTTGCTCTGAAGACAAGAAGAGAGTGAATTATGGTTTAGCATGAACTGGTCCTTTGCCTTAGAGAATGTTCACTTGTGCTTGTGCAGTTCAGCCTTAAAAGATCATTAAAACTGTATTTTTTGTTAGTATTGAGATTAGAGCAGCGTAGAGAGCAGTGCTTGAATTACTGAAAGTTTACTTTTTATTTGAGAAATAATTTAACTGTTTTGATGCACATAGATGTTGCTAATTAAGTTACGGTTAGTAGTTGTAATGTAATTGGGCAAATCTGTGATTCTCCCATTACATGTTATTTTGTTCCAGTCATCTTCTGTTATGTCTCATAAAGTTGGGTTCTCTTTGTCTTGTGCTGCCTCACTGGTCTTGGTGAATAATCAGCATTTCATGGCTGAACCATAGTTTCATGCACTGTAGCATCTTGGGAAAGAATTTAGGTTTTGAGCTACCTCTGTCTTCCTATGTTGCTAAGTCTACTTTATTCAGTAGCTGATAGTGGATTTTAGGACCCTACTGATTTGTTTTGTTCAAACTGATTTAAACTTTTATTTTGTAATAAGCTTAGCTGAAAGTTACTTTGTTTCAGGTAGTATTATAAAAGGAAGCATCATAGAGCTTCAAAAAGGAGTTATTTTCATTTTTTATCTGTAAAGGATGACAGTAACAGGAATTTGTACTATCCCTTTTTATTTTTACTTACTAGATTATTACATCTAGGCTGAAATATTTTAGAGGGAAAGACTGTAGACCATACTCCCTGGAAACATTTCTTTCTAAATGGGAGTGTATTAATAGTCAGAATTGTTTATCCCATGGATATTGAGACTGCTGTGTTTGATTTTGAGACACTCAAATATATTCACCATTTTATAACAACTAGAAAAATACATGTGTTGTTTTTTTGGGGGTTTTGTTGTTTGTTTCAAATCTCAGGATAAGTTTGTCTGGTATGTATTCTGTGAATAACCAGTTATCTATCAAAACACTTGTTTGCAGACACCATTTACCTTTGGCTTGGGCCAAAGGGCACCATATACAACTGGCGAGCATTGTCTTCTTTGTAGAAGTGAACGAAAAGATGCTTCGCTTTCAGAGAGCGGAATGAAAAATTCTAGCAAAACAGCACTTTCCACATCTCCAAAAGCAAACAATATGCTGCATCTTCCACTGTGGGTGTGTCCAGACTGTCGAAGAACAGTCGAAAAGGAGGAGAGGCACGCTACAATAGAGCAATCTCTCGTGGTAAGTTCGAGTACTTCAGTGGACTGAGAAAATGCTTAATTATGGGCTGTGTGTCACTTTGTGCTTTGGAACCACTGGAACTGTAAATGCTTAAAAAGCATTTTAGGAGGTTTTGAGTTGGTTTCCTTATGACCTAAACTGAACAAGCAAGTTGTTCCAAAAGTGAGGAGTTCTGGTTCTAAGTTGTGGAGTTTTAAGTAGAGCAAGGTTTGGATCCATTTTTTACTGAGGTTTTTGGTTTTAATTCACTGGATCTTGAGCTTTGTCCTTGTCCTCTTTACTTAAATCCAATTTCTTCTGCTCTTACCAACATGACCTTACTCATTACACATTTTTGTTTTGTCTGCTCATGTTGTGTTTTCCTCTCTTTGTGATAGGTAAACTATCTGAATTTTCCTTGTTCTTGCTGTAGATTTCTTGAGTCACTGCACTTGCACTGATACCTCCCTGCAGATTCCTTGAGTTTCACTGTCTTTTCTTTCCTGTATTTTTTAATAAAGAAGCACAACTTTGCATAGCATGAATTTAACAGTTTCCTAGTCTTGGTAGCACTGCAAACAGCAATTTAATGCATGGTACTAATATTTCAGGTCATGAATTCAGCCTCATGTAAGAGCTGTGCTTAGTGTTGCAGGAAGATACTAAAAGTTCATTGACAGGTCCAGCAAAACCTCATTAGAAGTAGACTATGTTATACTACAGAACCAAGTCTTCAGGACTGACCTGGGAAGTCACCCACGTGGGATAATTGGAAGTACTGTAGACTGCAGCTGACATCTCCTTGCAGAGAGCTAACAGGCTGTGCACACACCCATAGGCACACACGGATTTTTATTTCACTGAATCATTGTGAAGAAAGATTATATAGAGGGTGTCATTAAGCTCGTGTTAAAAGCATAGTTAATGACGTTTTTGTGAGGAAAATTTAAAGAGTATATCACTTGTATACAGCTTGTGTTTACAGATAATGTAGCTATTAACAAGGGTAGTAAGACTAATCGAAAAGAGGGAATCTCTAATTCCCAGTGGTGATGGGGTGGTAAACACATCCTAGAGAGTTCAAAGCACAGAAAGACAGAGGGCTGTTATTGTTCAGTTGAGTAAAAATTTTTGACACGTTTAAGCTCTGTTTAAGGGACTAGTGAAGAAGGTAAGTGTCCTAGATGTGCAAGGAAGACAGGATTTGCTTCCTAAATGTTTTGTTAAGTTATAGATACTCCAGGTGTAAATAAACATTCACATTGTTTTTTTTTTTTTATTTGGCAACTGTTTTCTTTTTAGAAGAGGAATTTTTAAAAGCAGAGAGCAAATGGATTTTCCAGGATTGGAAGCTTGCCTTAAAAAGGCAACTATATGAATTATGTGGCTAGTCAGGTTAGAGAAGCCAGCTGGGAAAAAAAAGCCAAAATTAGCTAAAAAAAGAAATTGTTACCAGTGACTGCAAGTCAGAGTACAGGTGGTTTGCTGTAGATGTTCCTGTGCTCTCATTAGCTTCCTTGGTAGCGACTGCATGCAGGTTTGTTCCTACCTATGTCTGCATCCTGATCCAGGATTTGGGGCACAGAAAAAACCACCTTCAGTCGTGCTACTGATGTGGGAGAGGTCTCTGCCTGGTGCCAGGGAAATCTGGTGGCAGACTTGGGAGGGTGCAGAAGAGAAGCATGGAGTGTGCTGGGGCTGGAGCCCAGAGAAAGGAGAGAAACTGGAGACAAAAATAGCAGCAGTCTCAGGCAAGTGGTCTCTGTCATCTGCTAGAATTGAACAGCACTGTGCACAGGAGATCACATCCATTTCCAATGGCAGCAGCTTTCTAACATCCGTTGCTGTGAAATACTATGTCTGGCTGTACAAACAAGGAGATTTTATGATTTTTCTAGAAGGGATTGTTAAAGTCTGGAAGCCAAAAAGAGATAGTACTGGTATATGATTAGGTGTGGATGATGCAAGCCTTCCTTTGGGTTAGTTCATTGTTTATGATGAAGTACATAAAGGTGATAATTATAACCAACATACTTTGGTCATTAGAAACCAAGCTCTGTTTGTATTGTTGGTCATCTCAGTCCGTCTCTTGTATTTATTAGACTTTTGGAAGACTAAATCTTTGTGCCTGATTGAGTGTCCTCCCGAAATATATGCAGCATTAAGAATTGCCACTTTAATGTTTGCCTACCTAATAACATTTCAGACCTTACAAATTGAAGGCCACCTGTTTGGTTTTGGGTTTTTTTCAGAGCCAAGATTTCCTTTTGCACATGCCTCTTGGAAACAGTGGATCCCAGCAGGAATCTGTAGGAGGAGGAAGAATAACTGTTGGTGCACAGACAGTGCCTGCTGCAGATCTTAGCAATTCCTCTCCTTCAGACATAGCGTGCAACTGTGAGGCCTGTAATGAACGCAGGTAAGAACTGAACTCAACCTCAGCAGCATGGTCACTGTAGTGAGACTTTGGCGGTGTTGTAGCTTGTTTGTAGATGTGTGCTTAAACTCTTGAAACCAGTTGTCTGACAGTAACAGTAATTTCTGCATGGCAGTATTTACCCAGTTTCGTATTTTATTCTAGGCATTTTCAGATGTACTTTTTTTTTTTCTGGCATAGTAGGAATCAATACACCTATGTGATGTATACAAATAGAGGGTAATTATTTTTGTCTTCACGTGCAGAGAAAATTCAGCAGAGCCTGAACGTGAACCTCAGCAGCTTCAGAATTACTGGTCTGAAGTCAGATACATGGTTCGGTGTATTTATCGCCAAGCTGGGACCCCTTTGGCAGATGACCAAGACCAGTCGTTGGTACCAGATAAAGAAGGAATGAAAGAGCTGGTGGATAGGTAATGTCACTTCAAAGGATATTAATTCTGTTTTGTTCAGGATTTTTCAATACTAGTTTGAATGCATGGGAAGCTATTAAATCCGTATGCTGTTTGCAGTAGGAATATAAATGTATAATTATGAAAGGGTCCCAGAATCTTATTCTTCGAAAGACTTATTCATAAGACATTGTTAAGTTTGAATTGCCCCACGTGAAAATCTTACCTTGTGGAACTAGCCTGAATTAGTAGTAGTAGTTAGTGCTTGCACCTTACTGTGATTGTATTATCTGGAAGAAATGTCATAAAAACAAAAAAAAGTTATATTGGACATTGATCACTAGATGAGGTGGATTCCAAGAATTTCATTCTCATTTTAGAAGTCACAATTGTAACTTTTCTAGGTATTGAAGTGAACTTGAAGATGGGCTTAATGAGATCCTCAGTGGTGGGTTTTTTGCTTTTACGAATAGTGTGGCAAACCTAAAAGGGCTCCAGTAGGATCATCTCAGTTTCTGTCTAACTCGGTGTGTGATCAAGGAGTTCTTGTTCTCTTTGGTTCCGCATGTTATTAATGTACTGAGATCTGACCAGTCTGACCAGCTGTAGTTCTCATATGTGCAATTTCTAGTTGAACCTAGATTCTGGTGAGTAAAGACACATTTGAAAGAGAAATTAATCTAGCACTGCTCTTAATATGACTGTACACCTGAACTGGGTTTAATAGATAATTAAATAAGTATATTGCACATTGCTTATATAAAAACTGTTGGGTTTTGAACATGAGTTGTGTACAAGCAGAGTAATATAATGTACCTCCCTATTAGTCACAGTTCGTTTATTTAAGTGATCAAAACATGCAATACAGGCTTGGAAATCAAAGGTGTTCAAATGCTGCATAGTGTGTTGGTAATTAAAGTGGAATCACAGCTAAAATGGTTGTTGATGTTATGCATTTTCTTCTTCATGGAAAAACTTCGGAAATCAGAACGTTTACTGTGTAACTTTCTTATGTACTCAGGAGCTTTGATTACTCAGAACTGATTTTCATTTTTGAGAGAGATTATTAAAATACAAAGACAGAAACAAGATCTCAGAGAAGAAAACCCTAAATGTTAGTTGGATTATTTTTCACTTTTCCTTGTTGTCTCTGAAGTGTAAAATAAAAAAAGGATATGGTTTGGACAGGCACCAGTGTGTCCAGTCTGTGGTGCTAATGTCATGCAGAATTTTTTCACAAAGCTAGTCAACGTAGGTATTGAATGCATAAAACCCCCCCAGAAAAATCCTCTGTTTAGGTAGCATGCAGAAGACCATGCTGTGGCTGAGTAGCTGTGTTTAAAAGGCAGAAATTCCCACTTCTATGCTCGGCTCTTGTTAGACACAGCTAGCAAAAAATGGAGTGTCTGGTCATCTTTGTTGGAATAAGTAATGATGCCAAGTAATGTCCCTTTTGTATGTTGGAATACTTCATGGCAATATGATAGGACTGTTTCATGAGTGGTGAGGGAAAAGCATGGGTTAGATAGCTGCAGACTTTTATTCACCTAACTCTAAAGTACTTATCCCATTCATTTCTTCTTCCCCACTTCCCTGTACTGTAAAACAACTGAAGCATTCTGTGCATGCTTAAACTCCATGCACAGAAATTTAGAATGAAATTGAATTACTTGAAGCGGTTCCAGGCAGCCATCGTGTTCCGTTTTCTTCTGTAGGCACAAGTTTGTCACATTTTAAGAAGAACATGGAGCAGTTGTGAAGAACCTTATCTGAAGAGTCTGGGTGCCTGTAGGGTTGGATGCAAATGAAGTTAAGATTTTGAGCTCACAAGTTGAAATGAAATTGTAAAGTCCTAAATCAGTTTGCTCCCCAGGTCTGCAAGCATCCTAGTCCTAAAGGAGCTCAGTTCCGTGGTATTGAAGTAGGGGACTGGACTGTGTTCTCTGAGGTTTATAGTTCTCTAAACCTGAGCCACTGAGGTTATTTTTGAGAATGATAATGATAACTGGCAAATATTTCTAGGAAAATGAAAACTGTTGATTACATGCTCTCTTTTTTTTTCCTTTTTTGTCACAAATATTCTAAAAATAAAGGCTTTGTGAAAGAGATCCATACCAGCTTTACCAACGGTTGGAACAGCAAGCTAGGGAATACGTGCTTGAAATGAAGGTTCGTCTGCTCAGACACTTGTCCCTGGGATCTAAGGTTGCATCGACGTTAGCGACAGAAGGGCCGCCCCAGGCACAGCAGTTCATCTCACTCCTACTTGAAGAGTACAGTGCACTCTGTCAGGCAGCGTGTACAATCAGCGCCTTCCTAGTTACCCTGGTAAGACTGAAGAAACAGCCTGTGTGCTCCTGCTTGCCAGGGCTAATGCTGACAGAGTTGTTTCTGGGCTCTTTCAGGTGTCTTCTGCGGTTGTAAATTGTAAGGTTGTTTTTTTCATCCTTAGAAACAGGGAGATTCTGAAAATGCGAATTAAATATTCAGAAGTGTGGAGTAGGCATCTCTTAGAGTGGCTTAATGAAATTATTTTTTGTTCACGGAGAAAGAGGTGTGATGTTGTTTGTGGCACTTACTGTGAAACAAATCTTTAAGCAGATTTACAAAATATTGGATATCCTAATGTGGAATGCACTTCTCTGTTAATCTTTAATGGTGTCTTGACAGCCATGATTAGGTCACACCAACTTCTGTGTGTAGCACTAACTTAAATTGTTCAGCTTCTCACGATCTAGGATGGCTACTTGATAAGATTATGTGTTGCCTCAGACTTAAACTGCTATGTTATTTATTATTTCTAAAGTTCATCCTTAAATGGTTTTTTTGTCGGCTGGTTGTGATGTTAGACTTGGGATTACATTTTCAGGTATAAAAGAGGCAGTAGCCTTAAAAATTTCTGCTTGAGTAACTGTCCATTGAGTGAGTAATACAGTAAACAAGTTCTGTAATTCTATTTGTATAAGGTCTTAGAAGGTTATTAATCCTATTTTGTTATTAATCCTTTCTTGTGCGTCCTTTGTTAATGTCCTTATCCTGTCCATCCCTTTTCTTGTGTAAGCTTTCTGCAAGTAGAAGAAAAAAGGTGCATAGAATAGGGAATTTGGATTTTATTGCCGGTTAGGTGAAAGTGACTGCCTAGATGGGTAAAGAGAGGAAAAAATAGGTACTACATAGATTCTGATGGCCACAGGCGAGGATATAAAGTGGAGAGGAAGCAGAGTTTCACTACTGAGGTAGGGCTGTTAATAAAATTAAACTGGCAAAGCAGGAAGATGTTTCTATTAAGAAACTTGAGCATATCTGATGCTTTTTTTTTTCCTGTTGTCAGTGCTCTGTATTTCCTGCTGTCTATTATCCTCCCCAGCTTTATCACTTAGATACAGAGGTGAGGTCACTGCTATCTCCTGTTTATTGGCTGTTTTTAACAGTCATTAAGTTTTTAATAAGGTGCTTGAGAGGGTTGCTCTTCAGGTTGATTTGCGTTGCAGCTTGTTCAGCTGTACAGCGAATGGTTTGCAGTACCCCTTGGCTTTCTCAAGGTGGATCTGCCAATAATGAACTCATTAGTGCCAGAATTACACAGCTGATCAGAAAATAACCATTTTTTACCTTTTCCCTGGCAATTTCTTTGAGCCAGTAATCATGAAAACTTGGTAGGTATGGGAGATTGAAATAATAGCCATGAGAAAACCAGAAGATGCTTGAACTCGCTAGTCAACCCCTTTTCTGACAAAACTAAAAGTAAAATAAAATTCCTCTCCTCTTTTAAAATCAAAGCATAAGAAAACACAGAATGCCAGATTTTTCTTGTATTTTTGCTTCTGCAACCCAGTAAGTACTGAAAACATCTTTCTACTAAGCTGTGACATTGAGAAACTGAAATGTGAGAATGTAGGATACTGTCTCTTGTCATACATTTCTTAGATTTATTAAATAACCTTTTTATTAAATGGAGTGGTATGTCACAGCTTTCAGTACAGGTGGTAGGGTCACTAGCTTTTTCAGTGTGCATGGATGTTTCCTCTCAAGATACCCAGTGCACTGTGGAAGAAGGACTCTTTTCAGCTAAAATACGTAAATGCCAGCAAGATCTCTAAACTTAGTGCTGCCTTCCTTTTAAAGATAAAAGCTTTGCATGTGGTGTACTGTAGAAAGGCATATAATGCCTTGAACCTCCACCTGTGAGAAACTGATTTCTCAGTGAAGTTATGGACAGTTGTCCTTCCTTTCAAAGGACTTCAAGAGCAGGAACTAAAGCCTTGTGCCCTGCCAATATAGGGAATGATGGATTTTACTGACAGCAATTTGGGAAGACTGTGGTCAGTACAGAAGGGCCTTCAAGTCCACAGCCTAACAGACTAGGGAGGAAAACTTGCCTGGTGTTTCTTTGTGAGAAATACTATAATCTGCACAAACATACACAGGATTTTGTAGATAAATGCTGACGGTTTTGTTCACAGCATATTATGGAAATTCCTGGAGAAATCGACCTCAGTGACCCTTGAGAAATTATTAGCATTTTATAGAAATATAAAATATTTTGAAGACATAATACTCAAAATGAAAAAGTACACATTGTGCAACTCAAAAAAATTCCCACCACCCACCCTTCTTAAAAATAATACTTCAAACTTAGTTGTTTTTTTAAATACTGATAGTCTTATCTTCAGGTCTGATATAAATATGTTTGATTGGTTTATTTTTTTAACCCCCTGTGATTAACAAAGATGTTTCTGGGTGCTTGGGGTTATAGTGCTTAAGGCCCACTTGCTGATCTGAGAGCCAGAAAGCTTGCATTTCATTCTGCTGTGTGGGTGAGTCCTGGTTAAAAAAAAAACCAAACCTGCATGCTGCTGGCTATATGTGGGAAAAATTGCTGCCTTGAAAAATCTATTATACATGTTTCGAATTCTGTGGTTTAATGATAATACTTTTAAGGTTTAGCTCTTGAAATTACATGCAATTATGTGTTAAATAACCTGAAATACAAAAATGTCCTGCTTACTAGAGAAGTAAGATGTTGATCTTGTCTGTTTAGAGAACTTCGTTTTTTAAGCTGTAGTTGAGGAGAACTGTTTATTTGACTTGATGACAGTTTTGAATAAAGATTATAGGTTGACATTGCATATGTGTCTTACTAGATAAGTCCAAAAAACTGAAAAATAATCAGAAATTATAGTTGTTTGACAAGAAAACCTGAAAATTATAGGTTCAGATCATAAAATACATCTTTTGATGCAGAAATGAATGGGAACTTTGAGTAATGTAGACTGATCTTTTTTATTTTTTTTTTAATTCATCACAATTTAGAAGGAATGATGCTATGGTTATTTAAATCATTAAAAATTGCTCAAATTCTGAGGTTTTGCCTATAAAAAGTGCATAAGATCTGAGCTGGTTCATCCAGCCTTTAGGTTGGATATTAGACTTTAAAAAAAATTCTTGCCTTGGACAAATTTGGTTTTATTCCCCCTAACCCTGGCTTATTTCTGATTGTTTTATCATTATAGGAAAATGAACATTTGAAGAAATTTCAGGTGACATGGGAATTGCACAACAAGCATCTGTTTGAAAATCTGGTATTTTCTGAGCCACTCTTGCAGAATAGCTTGCCAACGTTGGTGTCACAGCTAAGGTAGAGTTTAACTTTTGGTTTGTGGTTTCAAGAAGAAATGAAAACCCATGTTTGCAACCACAGCATTAAAAAAAAATCTGCTGCTCCAATTGAATTGGTAAAAATCTCTGTGGATCTCTCTTGAAAAGAGGGTTGTTGATTGAGCAGGCTGCTGTCATAACTTGCTTGTCAGAAGAATTACAACTCTAATTTGCTTAGTTGTACATTACCCAGTAAAATGACAGCATCCTATATAAATACTGATGGTATGACTGAATAGTACTATTTTCAATTATCAGGCATTGCTGCTGTTTTTACAGCTCTACAAGTAGATTAAAGCCTCACTGTCTTCTACTTCCTGTAGTGCGCAGAACTGAATTTGGAGTTTTAAGCCTTTTTTTCATTGGAGAAAGCAAAAGAAACATACCCTCTTGCTGTATCCTTGTAGGTCTCATGGCTTTAAAGCTCCCAGGGCATTAAATTGCATCTTTTCTTAGTAGGGTTGCTCTGCTTGTAATTTTTGTATTGCCGAAGTGTTTGAGTTTTTTAGGGAAGAGGTATTAATAGAAATTTTCTTTACCATAAATCTGAACATTTTTAACATACAGTCAGGGGTGGTTCATGTTGACCTCTCAGTCTTGTTTGTGATGAAGACACATTTATGATCTGTGTATGTGTGTTTTAAAGGTACTGCCTTGGGTAATTTTCCATGTTATGAGAGCAGTTTGACTAATTCTGTCACAAGAGATGTTGCTCACAGTGAATAAAGAAATTTGAGTCGTCCTTTTGCTAGTAGGTACTAGAAAGCAAAAAAAAGGCAAAAATGTTTAATTGTTGCCAGGCTCAGCAAGAAATCGAAGGTCTTTCATAAGTTACCCAATTTGTGTAGATGAAACTGGGTTGATATTGAAAACCTTTCTTACTGTGTGTTGTTCCCCCCGCCAACAGCGAATTTTGTTGCTGTGTTCAACAACATGTTGTTTAATTGTGTATTTTTCCAGTTGTCTGTGGCTTCTTTTTCTGTCACTATCCTTCATCATGTCCATGCTTTTTGACAAGGCCTCTCTGCATCTCTTTACTCCAGCAGTCCTGACTATATAAAAATGTTTATATTGCCTTCATCTGCAGAGCTGAGAATGGTCTTAGTGAACTTTATGGTCATTTCTTAACAAGAGCATTTTTCGTTTCGTTTACCTGTTCTTCTCAACTGCTACTGCAATTAAAGTCGGAGTAGCAGAAGTTGTTTTTCTGCTGTCACTGTGGTCGTAGCCACCCTCAAATCTTACAAATACAATGAAATCAGAATCACTTCCTGCAGGAGTTTCTTTTCCAGTGCATTTGTGTTTGCTAGGTAGTTTATGTGAAACACCCTTAAACTTACTGTTTTGCCTAGTTTGATTCACATGAATCATTTTTTGATAGGAAAGGTTCAGCACAAGCTTCCCATTTCTAGGTTATATAGTGTATGTCTTGTTTTTCTTTGATAAACAACATCTATGTTATTCGTGGACTCTCAGGATTTTACTGTTGGGTTCTCTGTCTTGAAGTGACACAGTTAGATTTCTCTGGGAAAGATGTGTTTCTGCTTTCCGTTGGAAATTGGTGGAGAAATGTTCCGTCACAGAAGCCTCACACAGAAAAGCAGGGATCAGCCTAGTCCTCTGGACATTTGGTCAACAGAGAATCACTTTATGTGCAGTAGAAAGAGTATTGCCAGAGTTTCTTTACAAAAGAGCATTGGCCTCATTATTTTCTCTTCCTGAAGAGAAATGTGAAATGGCATTTTGACATCTCAGCTTTACTTGGATTTGGGGTGCTCGTCCTTTCTTTCATCCTTTGCTTAAATCACTAAATTTTTTTGTGTATCTCTGGCTTTTACAACATACGTAGTTGGTGTTCTGTGGTTAGTTCCAAGAATGCTTGTCAGATGTCAGACTAGAAAAGGTGTTGGCATAGGGAGGTTTAAACAGCAGCCTTTTGGGGATGGAGATTGCTCAGGTGATACAAGATCAGCTGTGTCAGTGTATTCCACAGCTGACACGGGACATCTGCTCTGGGTAAACTACCAGGGTCTTAAAGTAGTGTATCTTGTTTGGCTGCACAGTCAGCATCTGTGGCTTGTTTAGGAGGCAGCTCAGCTCCACAGTCTGCAGACCAGCTGTAAGGGCTGTCCTGGCTTAGCAAGAGTTAATTAGTCAGCAGGGCTTCTAGGTCAGACACAGCAATTCATAAGGATGTATTTTCATAATGAGTATTTAAGGAAGTCCAGTCCTTTTGAAGGTGAGTGGGTAGTACTTCCTGAAGGTGTCAGTTTGAAGAGTTTCTTAGAGGTTAAATAATATTGATTGAGTTAAGATGCTTCTGATTACATGCAGCCTCTGACATGCCTCCTGCATTCACCAGATTGCTATAGTGGGGTGTGGTAGTGAAGTGACTGATACCTGGGGCTTCTCTGTCCCCTTTGCTTTCCCAGCATTGGATGGGACAGTGGTGAGGATATTTGCAGAGCTTTTGTTATAAATGCCATTGTCCAAAAAAATGATGTGTTCCTGATCCAAATATGTAGGCGTAGAGTTTGTCAACAGGTATGGCTTGGAAGTGTTGGTTAAAGTGAGCAATTCTTGTTAAGTTTTATGTGTGTTACTCTTTTTATTACTTTTTTTTTTTTTTACTGCAGTCCCAGAATATGTTCTACCTCTATCTAGAGGACTGAAATGTTACCTAGATTGTTACTTTATACTTGCCTTGGGGGGTTGAAAGTGTATTTACTAGTGTAACTTTAGCTTTACTCAGAGTAACAATAAAAAATTGAACTGTAAATGCTGTTGCATTCCTAATACAATTTTTTTTAAATTGAGTTCTTTTGCTTCTAACTTAAGAGCATATTTTTAGAAAGATTTTGTGCGCAACTACTGCTTGAAAGACTAATACTACTCAGGGACAGATACGAGAGCAAATTACTGATTTCTGTACAATAGGGATCTGATTTTCACATAATTATGTAATACCAGAAACAGAGGTTCCAAAAAAAGTAGTAAATTGTAGTCTTGTAACAGGAGTTCACAGTGTTTGCACTGATAGTAAGGAAGTGTTGTATCCTAAAGGCACTGTATGCCTTGAAACTTCTTTTTGTACTCTTCAAATCACAGACATCCCAAGTTTCGTTGTGCAGAGTTGCTTGTGCACCCTTCTTAAGTGGTTGTGTTGCAGGTTTTGGGCAGAAATAACAAAACAAATTTGAATTTATTGGCAAAGTCACACTATCAGCAGTAACTTGGTGCTTACTGAGTTGTCTCTTTGCTCAGCTCTTCATTATGCTTAATTGCCAGGTTAAAATTAAGGTCTTAGTTCTTTGCCAGGTGACAGGCAGGACTACGTGGTTCTGAGCTTGGGTTGGCATCCTGTTGCACTGAAAATCTATAACAAACCTCCCTGAAAGCTGGAACTGTGCTTAAATATCACACTTTGAGATGCTTCGATTTTTGGTTTTTGGTACTGGCTTTGACTTGCTACACAACCTCTGTGACTAATTAATTATCACAGTTTCTCCTTAATTACTGAGTGGAAAAATGTTGTAAAGCTCCGCTTTATTTGTGTCAATTGACAGGTCATTACAATTCAGTGTGGTTTAAACATATGTTACTGAGTAGAATTTTGTCTTTTATTATTTCTAAAGTCAATGTATTGGAAGTTGGCATATTTACTTAGGAAGCAATATGCTGTGCGAAGATGCAGGAGTAGGAAGGGAGGTAAGTCTGTCTCCTGTTTCTGGGGCTCCTCACAGAGACAGTCATCAGTGACTGGCACACTCGTGTTTTGTATTCCATGCTGCTCAAGTGATAGTAGATGACTGCTTGTATCTCACTTGCCTCATTCTACAGCACATTTCCCACCTGCAACTCCAACTCATCTAGTAATTTTTTTAGCACTGGTCATGAGAGTTCTGCTTAACAAGCTTCTGGCTTTATTTTTATTATGTAGCTCTGCAGTGGATTGTCAACATGTATATTTAGCCCATAGAATTTGGAAGGATAAATATATCAAGCAACAAAATTTGAACAAATAGGTTCGTCATCTGGTTGCTCATGGGAAAGAGGCTCTAGCAATGTGGCACTTCCCACATTCTTGCTATTGTTGGTTACAGAAGATTGGAATAAGCAGGGTTTGGATAATTTTTTAAAAAACTGCTAAAAAGACTCAGTTTTTGGGATACAAGCAGCTACGTGGGCCTAGGTGTGTCAATAATCACATTTTCACAACATTCTTTTTGGCTGGCAGAACTTAAAAGCGTGATTCTTTAGTGAAATGTCTCTTCCGTAACAAGTGCTATTTGAACTTTTAGGCTTGGAACAACACACGATTCCTGTAGTGAAGATATGTATAGTACCTTGCTACAAAGGTATCATCAGCTGGAACAGGAAATGGGCCAAGTTGCTGAAGCATGGCTTGAATGCCAGAAAAGAATAGATGATTATGTTGATGAACAGGTAAGAGTCATGCAAACAGTCTCAAGACTCATTATGTAGGGAGCAGCCCATGCAGGACTGTGCCTTCAGTGAAGAATAATTTCTTGGGTATTTTTGTCCAGGGCTTTGAAGCAACAAAATGTAAATTCTTTCATTCATGCTTGTCATTCACAGTAGAAAAGCACTAACTTACCAATACTTAGTGGTGATTGTACAATGACGTATGCAAATTGTTGAAGCAGATTGTTGTGTTGTTTTTTAGAGATGGTCTTTGAACATTTTTCGATTACGTTAGCCAGTAAATGAGGCATAGGAAAGAAATACAACCCATTCCACGAAACCCCCTAAGCTTTCAGAATAATAAGTGCACAAAATGAAATCCAGAGGAAGAGGTAGCTTTTAAAAATTATGGTGTGTTTCATAGTGTGATGATGATCATTGTACAGTTGTCAAAATGGGAACTGCAGTTTGTCTCAGTGTATGAATGTGAGATCTCTGAAGTAGTCCTTTAATCATGCATATGATCTAATAGCTTATTCTTCTGAATTTGTACTACATTTCAGAAAATAATCATGTTATTGTGCTGACTCCTACATTGTTGAGAGCTTTAATTTTCAGAAAAATAGCTGTTTATTTTGCAAGAGGTTGTTTATACTCTTCAAAAATTTCTCCTGTGGCTTTTGTCTCATGCTCAAAAAACTTATTTTTTTTAAGGCACCTCAGGATAAGAACTAAGATCTGCTTAGCTCAATCTCAAGTGTACTGGAAGAAAAAATGTCTTGGAAATAACTGAAGATAGAGAATTTTATAGAACTCTCCTTCTATTTTGAAGTTTTATGAGCGATAGGAATATGGAGAACTAATTTGAGATCCAGTAATGCTATGTTGCTTCTATAGATGACAAGCATACTTGAGTCTTACAGTACACTGTAAATGTCCTTCAGAAGTTGTTCCCTGCGTTGAAGATTTAAATGAACTTTTACCATTAATTCCAGCGCCTTCAAGATGGAGACAGGATATAACTAATTTTATTTTTAGAGATTGCTCTGTATTTGGGGCCTGCATCTGTGAGCTATGAGTTACAAAGTTTTCTGTTGGTCTGGACGTTTTTGTGCACCTAAATATTGGATTACAGCTCAGTAAAATGTCATCATCTCACATTTTATGCTACTAGAAGTCATCTTTCCCATGGTGTCGTGGCTGTCTGATATTGCTTCTCTAGTAAGAAAGAAAGCAAACTTCACTTCCATCATTCAGCTTTTTTTTTTTTAAATGGCATTTCTGTAGAGTCACGTTCATATTTGGCTTCTAAATGGTTGTTCTGTGCCACTTGATAATCAGCTCTTAACTGGCTTTTCTGTATTTCTTTTTATCAAGTGACCATGCAGCTGCCACAAGTCCCATCTGGTAACATTTTTAAAATTTGCTCAGTGAAGCCTGTATCCTGATGCAAACAGGCACCCTTCTCCCAGTTGGGGGAATTTAATGTGATGACTTACTTCCTAATGACAAAAAAATACTTGCAATGGGGGGTGTGTAGGGGAAACAATTCTAAAACTTAAACTGTCAAATTTTAAAGAAGATACTGATATTTGTATTGGTGTCAATATGTAGGAAAAAGCATTTTCATAATCATGCCTTAAACCCCATGTTGGTGATAACCTCTGGTTATAATCTCTTGATCAAAAATACGTCATTCAGTATGACCATCGTACCTGAATTTGCAGTGATATTTTTGTCAACAGGGTAGAAAGCAGAAAGCCCCACTGTTATAGAAACTGTGGATCTTAACAGTGAATGCATGTTCATTAGTTGCTTGCCTCTTGGCTTAACAGAATTGTGAGGTTTTGTTGGTAGTGTTTGAAAGGTTAAAAAGAAAAGGCGATTTAAGAATGGTTCTTATTTATCTGTTGTGGAACTATACCCCAAACAGGGCATCAGTGGAGATAATTAATGGATCCTCCACTACAGTATATTATCTTACTTGTTGGTAAAAAAAAAAAGAACAGCTCTTGCAAGCAATACAAATGTTAATTGTTTAAGACTGTGTAAGATGGCTGTGTCATGCACAGACTTAATACGCTGTTGGGCCGTGTGTTTATGTTGTGATAAAGTTTAGAATAAGGAATCATATGTATCAGTACCTGTGTTAATTGTATGTTAAATCTGAGGAAGATCTTTGGAGTATCTGGAGTACAGGAGAGTTTTAAGTGTATGCAGCCTGTACCTCCAGATCCTGATTTCCTTTCCAAACTTACCCTACATTTACCTGAGGAGGTCCTGGGTTATTTCAACAAGTAATGGCTAGATAGTCATATGTACTTTGTGCGAAAGTGTTTCTTTTTTTTTTTTTTTTGAACTGAAATGCTTTTGAGAGCTTCTTGCTTGTCTCCCCGTATTAATGCGTGTTTTTTATTTTTTTTTACAGTCCTGATCAAATTAATAGGCAAAATAGAATGGGCACAATTGGTTTCTGTCTTTATGGTGGCTGTGTAGATAATTGAAGCAGTCAGTATTTTTGAGTGCTGAGAGTTTGTGATAGGAGGAATTATTTTTATTATTTCTAGTGAAATAGTCTGAGAAAATAGATTCACACATGGAATTTGGGAAGCTCAAATGTGTGATTCACATTTGGTGCAGACTTTAAAATTTGGAAGGAACAAGCATCCTGTGATATATGTATGGACATCAGAGTTTTCACAGATGACTTAATGTTATGTTTCTGTTCTGACCAGACTGCTGGCTTTGTTTCATGATTAAATCCATTTCAGAATGGAAAAATACTTGTTCACCTGTCTGTCTCGCTTGTCTGATGGAGCTCAAATACTTTTTAGCCTCAAATGAATAGGGAGGAAGGAAGAGGGTGGTAGTGGCCCTCTCTTCTCCATTGGGCAGCGCTAGTAACATATTCAGTCCAGATGTACAAGACTGAAGTGTAAATTTTTTCTTCTGATGGCATTTAAATTTATCTCCCACTCCCTAGCAGAGTTCTTGGGCATGATTCATGTGGTTTGTATTGCAGCTGCTTTGCTCTGGCAAAATAAATATTCGCTGAGGAAAAGAAAGAAGGGAGAAAAGTGGGTTTCTATTATTTATGGGATCCATAACTTAAGATACTTGTGGACATGGAGTATTGGAAAGGCTGTAAAGGTGGGAGCAGGAAAACTTGAGTGTCAGCTCCTGTTTCCATTAATGCTCAGGTACCAGGACTTATCCCATGCTGTTTGCTGTGACAGTTTCCTGGCAGGCTTGAGTAGGCAGCTCCCAGTTAATGCACTGGCTGTTTTAAATGTCGTTCTCTGGCATTAGAAGTCTTCTCTTACAAAGTATAGTGAATGGAGGTGGCTGACTTTGATGGTGAGGGTTCAGGTGTCAGGGCACCTAAACCAGTGAGTGTTGCTGACTTTAAATATAGCTCGAGGGTTCTCAGGAGCTGATTGTGCACTCAGGATGAAATTTCGGATGTTGCTTGCCACAGGTTCTGCAATACCTTTTAGTGTGTCTAAGAAATGGTATGAGTGATTTAAGAATATTTAGTGGATGCCTTTTCTTTTTATTTTTTTTAAACACACATGGTCATGGTAAACTAATTTTTTGGTGTTGAAGTAATCTCACTGGAGCAAAGGAAGTCCAAATCCACAGTAGTAATTAAAATATGATGCTGATAGTTGCAGAAATTAATTAGGCAAAATTTTACCACTTAATACTGTTTCAGATCCCCAGCTTAAAATTTCATCTTCGTAAGTTAAATAATGATAATAGCAATAATATACTTAGCTTAGTAGTAGGACTTCAAACTTTTGATAAAGTATGGATTTCTGGAGGCATGCTTTTGAAGATAAAAAGAATGTTGCTAATGGTGTAACCTGCTGGTCTTTGGCTCACTAACCTATTTTTATGAAGCAATTTCTTATATTCTATAAGGTGATAGATGATGATGATTATTTAGTTAAATAAAAAAAAGGGCTGTGAAAGATAACCCAGGTAGATGTTTTTTGTTGCTGATGAAGTAATGCTGTTAAAATGTTGTAAGGTACAGCAGGAGGAGCGTTGTTCTTGCCTTTTGTTGTGTTAAAGATCATGAAAGCTTTTATGTTCTGTCAGAGTCAATTTATTTGCTAAATCAGAAAAATATCACTTGTGTACAAAAAATTAGGGACTCTATGTGCATTTATGGTGATAAGATTCGAGAGACAAATAATTATAAAGTATTTTTCCATGCCTGAGGGGCATGAAAAACTTCAAGGAATAAATGTGCTAGATAGTGTTAGTCTAGGTCACTGCTTCTCATTCTTTTGACTCTTTGGCTGATTAGTTCCACGTGTGGGACTTCAGGGTTTACGCTTGAGCCTGCATCAAGGCCTTGCCATAAGTCCAGTATCTCTAAATATTAATGGATTTTAGTGAATCTGAGATGTTGAGTATTTAATACCAATCACATTTTATGAAAAATGTTATGAAACTATTTAATGGAAAGAAATATTAGCATAAGGAGTAATAGTGAAAAAATAATGAAAATTAATATAAAATCTTTTGTTTAAGTGACTGAAATTATTAGCAAAAAAATACATTTCATGTTGACTAAGTGTGTAAGTACTTGCAGAATAGTATAGATAAGCTAGGTTTAATGAAACTGGTAGGCCAATTGACAACAAAGTAGGTTTTTTATTGTTAAATCAATGAGTTTTCCTCAAATTCTGTTTTAGATGGCAATGAAAACAAAACAACGCATGCTAAAGGAAGACTGGGAATTTTTTAAACAGAGGCGTTTTATTGAAGAGCAGGTAGGATTTTTTTTCATACCATTCTAAGTTATACTAATGCTACACATGTATTTGTAAGATGCAAACATGAGTGTAGTATGTTGTACTAGTTCTGTGCAATCTAATTCTGCAACTATGCCAGCTATGGAACTTGGTCAGCTAAAATACAGAAAAGTGATATCCAAGAAGAGCAGGTAAAAGTATGTCATCTCAGTTACTTCAAGGTAAAACATAAACACTGTAGTCTTAGGACTGAATGCCAGGTATTTAAAATCTTTGTACAAAAAAAAGGGGAATTTTTGTTGCCTTAGAGTGGGATCCAAAACAGCCAATACATTGAGTGTGGAGCTGTCTTGTCATACATGGTAGGGGGTATTGTGGTCAAGAGTATAACAAATGCCTCTGTGTGTGCAGGAGTGTGAGCCACAGTATGAAGGCAGGTGACTCTGCCTGTTGAGACTCTGGAGATAGCTCCTGCATCTGTTTTGTGGGGGAAAAGGCTGAGCAGAACTGTGTTCCTTCTTTTAAGCTGGAACCAGAGAGGGGCCAGTAGAAGTTCCTACCTTACTATAAAACTGCTGTTTAAGACTCAGTACTCTCTTCTGCAGCCTAGAAGTGTTCAAGTGTGCATCATGCTTTCCATAAGAGTACAGTGGGCTTCGGATAGAGTCAACTCTGGATGGAGAACCTCTCCGTTCCTGTACCAGTATGCAGAAAGAAACGCTAGTCAGGAGCCAGAGAGAGTATGATAGTACATTTTAATAAACTTAAGCTTAAATTGGCAATGTCTCAAAGCAGTCATCAGTAAGTACTTTTTCCTTTAAGGAATATAAGCCTGTGTTAACCATGTCTTCAGAACATCTGGTATGCAGGTCTCCTCAGAGGACTTGAGGAAGAATCCTCTTTTTCCTTGATCCTAATTGGCCTTAAGTGAGCTGTAAGACCATGGCTGCTTAGGTAAGGATCAGGTCTGGGCATCCATAGAAGTGGGAGCTTAGGCACATCCTTGTTTAACCTAAGGCTTGTAGGTATCTAATGAAATTAGGTGCTTTCAGGATTAGGCCTCTGCCAGGTGGAGATTATTTGGATTGTATTTTTTCACTAATGCAGTCAAGTCCTGTTTTGGGCAGCTACTCTTAACTCTATACCATTGTAGCTACCAAATCAGTCCTAATTTTTTTGTTTAGCAAGTTAAGGGTCAGTTTGCTTTCTCCATTTGTCAGCAGTGTCCTTTTGTGCATACCATGAAACAAGACAAGTTCAGAATGCATCAGCAGAAATACCATGCAAGATGTATGTACAAATGAGTCAAGGAGATGGGCTTGTCTACTTTCCTATTTCGTAGTAGAAACATACTGTATTTGAAGAGTATTGATGCCAAATGTTTGTCATTTGTAACTTTGAACTTCCTTTTTCACTTGTGATCGAAACACCACCTTCATGAAATTCTGAATTAATCTGCTTTTAAATTATTTTTCCCAAAGAACCCTTTCTGGTTATGTAACTTGTCATTATGTGCCATTGAATTTTTAACGGGAAGACTTGCGCTACTAAAACACTGCCTTTACCATTTACTTCAGCTTAATAACAAGAAAGCGCTATCTGGGGAGAGCAACTTCACAGACACAATGAGACACATGCTGTCATCACGTTTGAGCATGCCTGACTGTCCCAACTGTAATTATAGAAGAAGGTGAGCTGATGTTTTTAGTATGAAATTATAATAAACCATTACTTTCCTGTTCAAGGAAAAAAGAAATACGTTATTGGAACAAAGAGTGTGGTTACTTTAAATAAATGCTAGTTAAACAAGGTCATAAAAATCTGTAATTTAATTCTTGAACAGGTGTACTTGTGATGACTGCAGCCTTTCACACATTTTAACGTGTGGCATCATGGATTCTCCTATCACGGATGATATCCACATTAACCAGTTACCACTACAAATCGATTCTGCTCCGGATTATTTATCTGAGATCCGCCCCCCCAGTATGTCTTCAGCAAGTTCCGGATCGGGTTCCAGCTCACCTATCACAATTCAGCAACATCCCAGACTGATCCTCGCAGATAATGGTTCTGCGCCAACTTTGTAAGTTCTTTTTTCTATTTTAAATTTTTTTAGTGGTTTGAACTTAAACAGGCAAATGATGTTGGCAGGCTATCATTATGTAATGCTAGTTTTGCCTCAGAAAATTATTTAATAATGATGCTGTATTCAGCTGACCACAACTCCGGTGCTGTATGTTGTGCAAACGTATATGTAATAACAAAAAATCCCGGTGTTTCTCTGAAAATTTCTGAAAATTTCTGAAGATACTGTATTAAAAGTATTGCCTGAAGTGTTTGTGGTATGTACTTTCCTGCTTTGTAATTACAAGGACATCAGATATTGATCTACTTTGGAGCATCGTGTTAAAATGTCAGATTTTCCTGAACTGAGCAAAGGAACTGGCATTCTTTTCTCTGAAGTATCATCATTTTATATGAATCGCTTTCGTTCCAAAAAAGCCTTTATTGTATGGCTTTTAGGATTGTTTATCCTGTGTTAATATGTGTCTTGTATCAAAAATTACTGTCCCTGTCAGAAGTATCTGCCACTCACTTTCTTACACTCCATTCACAGTCACCATGAGATTTGAGACATTAGTCCAATGGTGGACTTCCACTCCTTTATAATTCCAAAGGGTTAAAGCTTCATGGTGGGCTGGCTTTTTACTCAGTATGAGTACAAATAACCAGGAGTCTCCCCTGTCATGTAATTTCCTAAAGGAATACTTAAAAACCCCAACTTGGGTATTTGAGTGGTGGGAACACTGAAATAATTAAATGACTGCTGTAGGTACAGTCAAAGAAATTTGCCTTTAGTGTTCCATGCTAATACAGTGTGATGAACAAGGAGAATGCAGATGTGTGGGATGTGTCTGGTGGCTGTCAGTCACTAAGTTCCATTTCCTCTAAATATTTATCTACTACCACCAATGGTTTAATCTTTTATTACAGAGCTTTAGTTGCTGAACTCATTTGGGGAGCAACTGAAAACAGCTACATATTTTTAAGTGTATGCTTTGCCATTTCTATAAACTCTGACTAGTTTTGGTGCTGAAATGTCAAAAATTGTTCAGTTTGTCTCTTCAGAAGCTAGTTCAGTTGAATCCAAGTATTATTTACTGTAAGAAGCCTATTTTTAGGGAAATACCACTGCTCTTTGGGGAAGTGCCATTTTATGTCTCATACTATCTGCTGTGCTTTATTTCTTCATTACACATTTGAAATATGCCTAGTGGTGCCATCATGTAATTAAATTTTGGCTCAGTATTTTATGGAATGCAACAAGATAAAGTGCACAGTTTAAGAGCTCTGGATTATTGTAGCAACATGAACTAACCAATCTTTGCAACTCTTCCCTGGAGTAATTAAACGTTCACATTCTTTTAGTATCTATCTATATGGCAAAAAATTCCATTAAGTATTTTAGAGCAGATTCTGAAAAGCATGAAGATATGGAGCTGTCTATAGACTAATTGCTATTGAGAAATTTAAGAGCTACTATGATGTGTTCAGTGTTCCCTTCTTACTGGTGTGACATTTAATGTGCAGAAAAACTCAAATTTTATTTTGTGGTTTTTTCCACTTTGCAATTTCTGTGAAGGAAGACATTGACATAAGGCTTTTTTCATCAAATTAAAGGTCATCAATATCCTGGAATTATTAATTCCATAGATTCTTGGTCAGAAAACAGTGTTTGAAAAATACTTAACCCAGAACCAGCAGAGAATCTTATTTTCGATCAAGCCTGTCGTTCGGGCGTGTGACTGCTACATTCAGTAGGATTATGTGGCAGGTTGCTTGATTTTACTTGCTTGAAAAAGTAAATTCAGTTGAACAACTTGGAAGACCATCCTTTGACCCCTGATTGGAACATTTTTACAAGGGATGCCCTCAGCTTTATTTCATCTTGCTCTTCTAGCTGCTTTCAGTATAACTGAGCACTGTGATTTATCTAAGCCTCTTTTCCCCTCAGTGGTAGTGATGATGATGATGTTGCACCATTATCAGCAAAATTTGCTGATATCTACCCGCTGAATAATTATGACGATGCAGAGGTTGTAGCCAACATGAATGGAATCCACAGCGAGCTAAACGGCGGCGGCGAAAACATGGCGTTGAAAGATGAGGTACAGCATTTACAGAGTCCTAGGTTTTTCTGGTGTTTGGGTGTGCTCACTGGATAAATGCTTGTCCTTCTTAAAGTCCCCATGTTAATGAGATAATGTTGTCCAGTCTCCTCAGGTGAGCAGTACTAGCAGCAGTTCCTCAGAAGCAGATGATGAAGAAGCAGATGGGGAGAGCAGTGGTGAGCCACCAGGGACTCAAAAGGAGGAAATGTCTCTAGGAAAAAGGGCATTAAGGAAAGATGAAACAAAAATGGATAGTCCACCACCTTCTTATCCCAGTCAGCAGGTACAGTTGTCAAAAGCATCTTGTAGTAGATTATTTCTGAAATGTGTCTCTTTAAATGAGATGACATTTATATAATCAATTAATTTTTTAACTTAAAATATTAAGTTGTCAGTAGGTAAGTAGGACACCTAAAATAACTAGTTGTTATGTTGTCATGTCAAATAATCTTTTAGTCAAAACCTGAAATATGTTAGTTATCTTGAAAGTGGCTTCAGGAATAGGGGGAAAAGCTTATTCCTACCTGTATGAATGAGAAACATAAACTAACAAGCATTTCTGTTTGGAAGATCTACCTGGTCCTTGCGAAATATTAATGTTATGTTATTTGAAATAAATTCGGGGGGTGGGTGGATGTAATGAATACTTAGTTAACATATATTTTTTTCATGTTCTATTTGAGGACTACCTTTCCATGTTTATTTAAATCCATTGTGTGACTTATGTCATGGATCTTGGTTTGATCTTTTGTTTGTTTGTTTTTAATGGTTTAAGATTATGAAACGCTTGACTGTAAGGTCGTCAGACCACCTAGAGAACGGTGCCTAGACGATCTGCTCAGCAAGTAGTGGTGTTTGGATTAACAGCTGAGCACCAAAGCAAAGTATTTGATAGATTTGTCTTTGTAACCACATGGATTTTAATCTGAGTTACCCTGCAGTTACAACACAGGCTCACTGCTTTGGGAGAGACTGTCGCTTTTATTTCTTATTGCACAAGAGAATCCACATTGGTGCACCTGTGAGAGCTTAGACAAGTCATCTCCCAGTAGATGTTATCCTCTGGTTAGGGTGTTTTAAGACCTTCCACTGGAAGTTTTTTCTCATGTGTTAAGAGTATTAAACTAATTTTCTTTCAGCAAGTATGTTGAGGGTTTTTTCTATGTATGGCTGACCAATGCCATAAAAATTACGAGGGGTGAGGCGTCTGTCAGACTAGTTTGAAACTGGCGAAGAGATCCAATATTTGTTGTGGAAAATCAAACGAGATTATATAAGTCTACTTGCCTTAGGGAAGCAAACTAAAATGCAAGATAAAAAGATGGATTTAGCGTTTCTCTTTTTTTCTTTGAGGGATAAAAATTTTCTCGTAATGACTCTGAGGAACTCTTAATGTCTTTCTTTTTTTAGTCTGATCTTCTAATCAGAGCTGAGTAGTGTAGAGTTGTATTTAAGTGGTCGATTTCACTGGTACATTTCATGTGAATTGGAGATTTTTTGGCATTACCTCTTGAGATTGCTAATTTACTCAGGATCTCTCTTTCTCTTGGATTCCTTTTCAGTACCCAGTTTGTCAGAACTGGGTTTTGAGTTTCATCAGTTTGTTTGAAATCTTTTTTCTGTTTTCATTTTTTAGTTGATTAGTGTTGATTTCTGGATAGTACTAATTTTTTTATTATAAAGGTGGGGGGGGTGTTTTCTTTATACGCAGAATTCAGTCTTTGTATTTGATTTATGAAATCTGTTACTTATTAAAATATACCTTGTATTAAAGGCTGTAATGCTTTTAAGTGATAAAGACGAGTTACTTGTTTCTGAGAGGAAGGCATATTTAAGAAGAGCATCACCTGTCAGTTCTCTAGAAAGCTAATACTTAATGTTACATTCGTGGGAAAATGTGAACTGCCATATTGGTGGGAAAAAGAGAAATTGGGAAGTATTCTTGGTATTGCTTCTAGTAAAATTATCTACCAGTGAAATGTCAGGTGACAGGGGCAGGAAGAAGTAATGAGCTGAGAGGGAAATGGAGCTGTTCTTTCCCAGGCTGCTTTTCTTCTAAAGTCTTGAGTTCTTTTTTGGGGCAACAGAGGCTGATGATACCTTGAGATCAGTACAAGTTTCTAAAGTGTGGATTTTTCATGGTTGGTTCGATTATGAAATTTTTATGAGAAATGTCAGCCTCACGGATTTACGGAATAGTTGAGTTTGAAAGAGACGTGTGCAGGTAATCTAGGCCCAGCCCTCCTGGTCAAAGCAACATCATCTAGAGAAGGTTGGTCAGCACAGTGTCCAGTTGGGGTTTGAGTATCACCATGGGTGGAGGCTCTAGAACTGCTGTGGGTGATACGTCCCAGTGTTCAGCCACTATCACAAATGAATGGTGTAAGTTTGAGTGGAGTTTCCTGTATTTCAGTCTGCCCATTTCCTCTGATCCTTTCATGGGATACCACTGAGTGGAGTCTGGCTCTGTCCTCTCTGTTCCTCCTCACCCAGTCAGGGAACATACACTGATGAGGTCCCACTGAGTCTTTTCTGTTGAGGCTGAGCAGTCCTAGTGCTCTCATTCTCTCCTTGACAGATGCTCCCATCTTTGTGGTCCTTCGCTGGACTGACAGCCGTGCATCCATGTGCCTTATACAGGATAGCCTAGAACTGGGCCTGCCACTGGTCTCACCAGTGTTGAGCAGAGTGGAAAGATTGCCTGCCTTGACGTGCTGTTTGTGCTCTGCCTAATGCAGCTGAGGACTGCTTCCAATTTTATCAGCTAATCAACTCTTGCCACTACTTCCTACATGTATTTTTTCCATATGCTTGGAAAGTTGTGGAAAATATTAACCAGTTTGATTTTTTTTCTTTTTATACTGGGGTAATTGCCTAGTAGCAATCAAATGCTGTCAAGGTTTGTATCGCTGTTTTGCTTGTTGTCACTGATAGTGGACTAAGCCTATGGTATGAAATGCTTTCTGTTTTTAGGGTGTTCTTTTAAGTAAGATAAAGATCCTTCACTAGTGCTTTTGCTTCACTATGAGGCTCTTTTATTGGTACTAGAAAAAAATTCTATGGATGCTCTGAAAATATTAATTGATATATGCCAAATGCAATAATACTACTGATTACTAAGATTTTATGTCTGTTGAGTAGATTGAATTTTGTAATGGGCTTTGTTGGGGTTTTTTACAGGCTGACCAAGGTCCAAATGCTTGTGAATGTCACGTTTGCAAACAAGAAGCCTCAGGACTAACAGCCTCTGCACTTGCAACTGGACGCCTGCCTGCTGGGCACCAGTTCATGAATCCTGAAAAACCTGCACATCCTGCACTTCATCTTTATCCTCACATCCATGGACATATACCATTGCATACGATTCCTCACCTGCCTCGTCCACTTATCCATCCCACCTTGTACACTGCTTCTCCCTTCGCACACAATAAGGTAAGACTGACCAAGGAGATGGATGCATCCTCGTCCCAGAAAAAATTCTGTTGCTTTAAATTGTGGTTTGGTTATAGTATTCCTTTTGCAAGGAATGGTGAGAGGCAGGGAATGAGACAGATTCAGAACTGCTGGAAGGTTCATACAGAATGGCTGAGGGTATTGTTGTGTCAGGAAGACTGATAATGCCTTTACTGTGATTAGAAAGCACATTGAATCAAATGAGTCTTGAGTGGTGGAAGCAGTGATGGGACTTTAGTCAGTGTAAGAGGACTAATTAAATCATAATTTCTTATAACAAAAATTAAGTATTCCATTTTGGCAATAATATTCTGAGATCTGTAGTTCAAAATTTTAGTGATTTCTTCTCTCTTTTTGGTTAGGGTTTGTTGGGGATTTTTTTTGAGAAAATATATAGGAGTCTTACTTCGTACTTGTAAAGGGTTTTTTGTCGTTCAAGAGAATTGCAATTTTGCAGGTTCTGCAAAATTGTTTTGACCTTAAACTTGTAAGTGATAAACAAGAGAAAGGTGTGTAACAAGAATTGGGACCAAGTGACAGCTTTTCAGAAATATGAGTCAAAAAAACCCAAGCATTCCTGTTAATGGGACGTTGTTTCACATACTGTTTAAAGCAGTTGAACTATAGGTGCTGCTGAGAGGGGCAAAGTCTTTGTCATTAGGAACATCTTTGTCATCTCCTGGTCTGATCCAGTGATCCTGTGGTTGCAAGGAGAGAAGAATAGTTCACCAAGATGACTGTTACTTGCACTTTTTGTCCTTCTTAACCTCCGCTTTGGGTTTTCCTGTCTTGGGTGTCCCTTCCTTATCTCTATTCCATAGCTGCAATGTGCCAGCAACAACCCACTAAGGTCCTTTGGAAACCATGATAAATGTTTCTTTGCACCCCTGTATATGAATTTTCTTTACTGCAGGTTATTCCAGCCCCTTGCACATTCACCATTAGTCAGATAATGAAAATCCTTCTGTATAAAAAAGGGAGACTGGGTATCTAAGTAGTTTGTTTGTCCAGGAGTTTCATGTCTGAAATGTCATTGGACACAACTGATATTTTTAATATTTATACTTCTGCATAGCTTTTAATGTGCATCAAATCGAGTGTAAAAAGAGAACAAACCTGCTTTTCCTTGGCCTTTTTGAAGGTGACAGTAATTGAATATTGTATTTGTGTTGCATGAGGTCTCTGGGAGAAAGGTCGTTTTAGAATGTGTATAAACAATTTCAGCCAGAAGAGATGGGGTGAGCCAGAACAACTTGTTTCTATAAAATAAGACAAATTGTGTGCTTCCCTTTTTTTTTTTTTCCATCAGTTCATTCTTTAAAGGAAAGGGGGTATTCCTTGTTAATTTTCAGTTAGGAACCACTTAATACTTGAAAATTAAAAAATAGAAGAAAAACTTTTGTTCTATGTGTTTTATTTCTTTTTCTCTTGTCCTTATTTTCAATGCTGAAGTGTCTGTAATCCCTTTTTTGCAACTGTCTTCTGTGGAAAAGATTGTCATGTCAGGGAAGATTAGTTTGTTTAGGCACCTTGTGCTTTGAAAGGTAGTAATTGCTAATAAGTTCTAAATTCATACAAATGCTGGTTTTAATTATATATTAACACAACTATTTTTGAGATTTGGTTGTTTGTATTCATTAGTTGGTTGATTCTAAAAGCAATGCTTTGTGAGTATAAGATGTATACATGTACATACAATCTGTGTAATGTATTATCTGCATTAATTATCAGCAAATCAGTCTTTTTATCATTCTGGGAAATACTGTCTATTATGCTTTTGATAATGCTTTTCCCGATTAAAACACTATGATTTGAATATTGCTCTTGGAGTGACTGTGTAAGCAAACAGAATATTAATGGAGAAAATACTCTGTTTTTGTAGGCATTACCACCAGCTCCAGTTCAGAATCATACAAACAAGCATCAAGTATTCAATGCATCTCTCCAAGATCATATTTATCCAAGCTGTTTTGGGAGCACTCCAGATTGGAATAGCTCTAAATTTATAAGTCTTTGGGGTTCAGAGGTGATGAATGACAAGAACTGGAATCCTGCTACATTTTTGCCTGACACAATTCCTGGTGAGGGTTTGTTACTACTTCACACTGACTAGTTAAAAGCCTTATGTTTTATGTTTCTTTTCAGGAATGGTGGGTTTTATCTCCATGGTTTTATAAGATGGGATTCTGGCAGATTTGCTGCCACTTCTACTCCAATGGGGCTGAAAATTGAAGAATAAATTCTTACATACTGGGGAGAAGATGCTAAAGGCAAACAGATAGCGTGCTGCTTTTCACCTATGGTCATTGCAGAGTTATGTTTGTCTTCAGAAGTTTAGTATTGTAAAGAAATGGCGAGTAAGGGGAAACCTAAATAGCTTCTAGACTTCTGCCACAAAAGCCCGCCTTACTTCTACAGGGTACTAAGAGCACTGGTAACGTGGTACTGTGTCCTACTTCTTATAATGCACACAGATAACTGCATTGTCATTCAGGAAGACAGAGGCATAAATCAAGAAAAAGATTAATTTAAGCCAGGAAGCATTTGGAAATCCTAATGGTTAAAGTGAAAGAGAATAAAAGGAAAATTAGAGAGAGAGAGATATCTTTCCATTTACATCTTAGAAAATATTAAAAAGCCTTTTTTGTTTTATTTGACTTGTATGAAAAAGAAGGCTTGGGGGGTTTGTGTGTTGGCTTTCTTTTTCAGACTCATATGCTGCTAAGTTGTGTCAAGCTACTGCAGTGATACTTAAAAAGAAAAGCATTAAAAACATCCAGAAAACTTCCCCAGTAGGACAGCTCATCCATTTACAAATGTAGTTATGGGTAGCTGTTCCAACAGATGGTTGGTGGCAGACTTATCTGGAAGGTCTATCACAAAGGTCTTTCTGTTAACTGGAATTTCAAATAAGTAAACAAATGGTTTATCATTTTGTATTGATACAAAGATATGTTGTTCCATCTTATAATTGTTTCATGGCCAACCTGGATTTCAGATAGTGAATATTATATACTTAGAATGGAAAATGGTGTGCCATTAAAATGTCGTAATTATAAATGGATGAAAATATCTGTAGAACATTTGCTACTTGTTAACATGTTTAGTAACATTCTTAGAATTGTATCTTTAGGGTTTGTGATTCTGCTCTGGGACTTCCCAGCACATTTTTTTACAGCTGTATTATTTGGGAGGATGGAGGGGGAAAGGAGGATTCTCTTCACTAATCCTGCTAAGCCAACACTGACAATGTATCCTATGTCTGCATCTGAATTATTGAATGTGTAATTCTAAATCCTTTAAAGACACTTCAGTAATTATGTGATTCTTAATTACTCCGTGTGTTTCAATTGAAGGGAGTGATATATTAGCACCAGCACTCTCAGAAATGAGACCCGAAGCACTTCCTACTACATCTAGCAATGAAACAACAGCAGTTACTGACAGCAAAGAGAAAAAAAATGCTGCAAAGAAGAAATGTCTGTACAATTTCCAGGATGCCTTTATGGAAGCTAATAAGGTTGTCATGGCAACCTCTTCTGCCACTTCTTCTGTCTCCTGCACAGCAACTACAGTGCAGTCAAGCAGCAACCAGTTCAAAGTATCATCCAAGAGACCTTCATCGATAGGTAAGGATTTGTAACTCACGAACAGCGTCAGTAACTGGCTCAAGTACATTTAGCTAACAATAAGGATTTCTATAAGTGTTTAATTTAGTAATATTATGTATCTTGATGATTTTCATTAATTGCTGTTGTTATTACTCTTGAGTTAGTCTCTGAACTCCTGAATTAAAGAACTTTGTGGAGAATCTTGATGTTATGGTTTGAAATTGGTAATAGAAATGTGTTGAAATACTACTGATTTTTACAGAAGCTGAGAATATACAGTACTTTGTATGATTCTATGGATAGTTTATGGGGACTTCTTAATTATTTTTAATTGTAAGTGGTTTCTTTTTTCCCCCAATTTAGGTGAAGTGTTCCACAATATTAATAAAGAGGACCATAGACATTCTGCACCAGTTGCACCACGAAATAGTCCTACCAGTTTAGCATCCCTTCCTTCACTGTCTCCTGTTGCATTGTCTCCAGCCTCTACACCACACCTTCCAAATCTTGCTGCTCCTTCTTTCCCCAAAACTGCTGCAACAGCCCCTGGTTTTGTGGATCCTCATTCAGGTCTTTGTCCTACTACAGTTGCACCTCCCACTTCAACCACAGACAGCTCTGTAAGTGCCCCACCAAGTGTCTGCAGGTAAGTTTGTTGTTATTCTTGCCATCCTTTTCTACAATAGAAGGGAAATGAAAATACAGATACTTCATCTCCTTTGCCACTGGTTATAGTGTGAAAGCTGTGTTTGTGTTCAGCAAATGAAACCAAGTGCAGATGCTTAGTATGTAACTTGGTGTGAGACTTCACAAATATGATTTCCATAGCGAAGTCCAGTTACTGAATTTAGAGGCTTGAAAACAAACATTTGCTCACTTTTAGAAATGTTACCTGGGATGTACAAGTCAATCTATTCTTTCATACTCTCATTTCTGATAATGATTGCTGCTGTTGAGACACAAACCTCTTGTATAACATACCTGTTTTCTGTCATTTTGGCATTACATGGCAAGCAGGAATTAAAAGCTGTGAAAACTTAGTCTGTAGTTTAGCTCAAACTGTAGAGAGGTCATACATGGTCTTGAAACCTGCCACGTAGTGACACATTTTCCTGACTGCTCCTGAGACGTCTTGGATATCAGTCCTACTATTTATACAGTGGTTATAGTGTGGAACGATGTTGTGATTTCTGAAGGCTTTCAGAGGTCTTGGAGGTAGGAAGGACTTTGGTGGAGCTGTCTTCTGGTGGTGTTATGTACTGTGGCAGGCTGACAATGGTGCCAGCTCTTTGTGTCTGAAGGATGGAGGCATAACAGAAAAGCATTTGAGTCATTGCTGTAAGCTCTCGGTGACCTGTAAGGCTGTGATCACGGATGCTCACGGATGTGAGTGTAGTCTCCTGGCTGCTGTAAGTTTTCAGAAGATGATGTGAGATTTGGGTAAAGTTTGGTAAATGTGTTTAAAAATACCCTTATTTCTGTTATCAGCTGGTTTTATTGATGATATCTCAAGCTAAGTAACTGTTCTTTCATACTTGAAAAATTATTGCTATTTTGTAAAGAAATTTTCTTACCTAGTGCAGGGAGATAATTGAATATGGACTATTGGACACAGTAGAAATCCAACTTTTTGTCATTGTTTCCAGGTGCTGACATGATATTTTTAGTTTGTAAAAAAAAAAATTAACTGGGAGACACCCAGAAGCAGTGATTGCATTCTGGAGAGGGAGAGTGAGGTTAGAAAGATTTATACATATTTTGTAGATAAGACAGACTGTGGCCTGTTTTCACCTTTCTAGCATAAGAACAAAGAAATACTAATGACAGACAAGAAGACAGTGGGGTTTTTTTAATACTACATTCTTTTAAAGCAAAATCACATCAGTTTTAGAAGACCTGGGCAGTAGAAAAGTTGTGTGCACAGTTACACAGAGCTCTGGGGGAATCAACTGCCATGTACCTGTTTATTGAAGAGATGTGCTGGTATTTCACCTTCAAAATCAGATTACAGACAGGGTAATGGAGACTTTTGGTTTTAGCTGACCTTGGGTTTTTTATCTAAGTCAAGAGCTTGAAAAATCTATCTAAAACCAGGGGATTTGCATCTGCATTTGAAACATTTGAAACTCACCACAAGTGGTGAGATGGGCAGCAGTTTCAAAACTATTCCATTTTAAAAAGCCAGAGTCACTACTTCTGAAATAGTTTACCTGTTTAAAGCCAGGAGGAACAGTCCAAAACTCACTGTCTAAGCTGCTTTTTCAGGAAGTCACTAATCTAGTTTGTTATAAATCACTTTTCTGTGTATCATTTTATCCTACTGCTTGGTTTTTAATGTCTCCATTTGCAAGCTAGTGGGTTAATGCTTTAGGATTTGATACATCACTGGTGGCTGATTATCCCAGTTTGAGAATCATTGTTCCTGGTAGATGAAGACATATAACTGTATATGTTTTTTTTAAAAAACCTTTATAATTGTTTTTTATATATATATATAATTTTAGCATTATATACCTTGTTTATTATCATTAGAGTTTTATAAGCTTTTTTTTCTAATTTTACATAGTGATCCTGATTGTGAGGGCCATCGCTGTGAGAACAATAACACGTATGATCATCAGCAGTATGATGGAGAGGAGAGCCAGGATGAAGATAGCTGTTCAGAGCATAGCTCCAGTACCTCAACTTCCACGAATCAGAAGGAAGGAAAATACTGTGACTGCTGTTACTGTGAGTTCTTCGGCCATGGAGGAGTAAGTTTTTGTATTTTAAATTGTTTTTGTTTGCTTTTTTGTCACTTACTCGACATCGGTTGCATGTGATTTATCAGACTGCGTCTAAGGGGGGATGGCATTGGAACTTACTCAAGAAGTTGTAAAAGTAGTTAAAAAGTAATTTTCCTCTTGGAAATGAAGGATTGAAATAAACCTTTCCATTTCAAAGCATTTAAGAGCAATAAAAATCACTAAAAGATTTAGGAAGCAACTGACTTGAATAATAGATACTGTGTTTGACTGAAACTGCAAACAGAGGCATTGAGCCATTTAAATAACTTCACAAAATTCATTTGCTCCTCTGTAGTACTGTAGTTACAATTAATGTGATGAGGTTGAGTAAGAGTACACTTTATATAGGGTGTTAGTTTAAATCTTTATGGCAGTTTCTGAGCTAGTCTGCTGTCTGTAAAAATAGCAATCCTCAAAGTATTCACTTCAATGTGATTTTTAAAAAAGGAGAAAAAAAAGGAGAAAAAACTCTATATTCTTAGCTAAAATGTAACACATTAATTTTTTCTTAACTCGTAAATCTATGTATGACCTGTTTTAATAATCACTTCACTGGTACAATTTGAGTCACTGGCATTTTTCCTATTTGAAGTAAAAGCTCAGTTTATTTGCTGTGTATTTGATCAAGTGCAGTTTTAATGCTTCAAGTGAATTAAAAGCCCCTGCCTTGTGGCTTAAAGGGCCCAGGAGGGGATCCCATTTCTCCTTGCGTGTTCCCACCATGTCCATGCTTGATCTGTTTGATAGTTACCTGACTGCACAGTAAGTTATTCATTTTGCTGAAATGGCAGAACGTGATGGGATTTTTAAGTTAATAGGCTTTCTTTTGCTGGTTTAGTGAGTTGAACTGGTGTAGCTGCAAACAGATGGGCACCAGATCCGGTACAGGAGCAGAGAGGGTAAGGCATCAGGAGGGGCGAAGCAATCAGGAGCTGAGAGGCAGGAGCAGCAGTTGGGAATAGGGATATGAAACATGATGCAAGGATTCCACTTGCAGTGGTGTTAAGTTACTGATGGGACTCTGCTGGAGGGTGTGCTGGCAGGCTTCAGTGCAGGATAATCAGGCCTTCACAGGTACAGCCAGAGGCCTGGGTAGCCCAACTTCTGAAACAGATTTCATAGGAAATAAAAACAGAGCAGATGTCTGCTCCTTTGAAATTTTCAAATACAGCATACCAATCACAAGAGAATATGGAAATACAAGTCACAGTATTTTTTTCTTGCTTTTAGAGGTTGTTTCTTTGTCTTCTCACTGATGCCATCCTCCTCAAGATCAACCATTCTTTCAGTTGGAAAATGTAGCTCAGAAGCCAGCACCAAGTTGGCAAGTCTGTTGCCTGTTAAATACACTTTAGGTTCACATACAAACAATGAGTTTGATAGTCAGGTTTGGACCTCCCATGTTACTTGAAGGTCTGTGAGATTCAAAATCTCAAAAGCATGAAGTCAGTGACATTTTTCCATTTAATCACTAAATTTTTGTCTTGTGTCCTTCAGCCTCCAGCTGCACCAACCAGTAGAAATTATGCAGAGATGCGAGAAAAGCTTCGTTTACGTTTAACAAAAAGGAAAGAGGAACAGCCGAAGAAACCAGATCAGATCTCTGAAAGGGAAAGTGTTGTTGACCATCGAAAGGTGGAAGACTTGCTACAATTTATAAACAGCTCTGAAACCAAACCAGTAAGCAGTTCTCGTGCAGCCAAGCGAGCCAGGCATAAGCAAAGAAAGGTAAGACATAAAACTGTGTTTATCCTAGACCTCACATTTTTTTATCTGTGTACTCTCCTTAAGTATGCCACTGTATATTGATTTATTCTAATGCTGTAATTTTTTTTTGTGTAGTTTGTGGTACACTGCAAGTTTGTTTTTACACAGCTGGCTTACCTCTTCTGGTGCTGCCTGAGGAGTTACATACTAGACTGGGAGGATTCCTCACAATGCCATTGTCGTGTGTTTTGGTGCAAGTCAGCTTTATATTGGAATTTCCCACACTTCACAAGGTTATTTTTGAGTATCAGAAATGTTACAGATTTTACCATTTTGTAGCATTGGCCTTTTAAACCAAGGGAAGTTCGAAAGTCAGTGTTGCGTTATTGGGATAAAGGTTTTGATAAAGTATCTCTGTAAAAAGCCAGGAAAGGTAGGACAGTGCATTTATGAGAGAGGAAGAGTTGCAATTTGGTATTTTTAGAATAATTGCACTGAGCACCTTGCTGTCCTGACTGACAGAGGTCAAGTGCTGTGCCATGTGATGACACAACGGGTTATCCCAAGCTGGAGTGGCAAGCTGCAGAGAGGGGGGGTAGGGAAGAAAAAATTACAGGTTGCTTTCAAATGAAAATTGGCAAAAAAGATTTCTAAAAAACTCCAGTGTCTAACAGTGAAATTATTTTTTGGAAACTGTGTTTGCTGAAGATAAGATAGAGGAAATACAAAAGAGGAGTAAGAGAGGAAAGACCCTTTTTATGTTGCAGCAAGCAGGAAGCCTTCTTTTCTTACAGCAGTTCAAGTATCAGCCTTAAGTATAAAGTTCAAGGCACAGTGAGATTGGTTGCTGAATGGTTTTGATTTCTGGTAAGCGTGTTATGTGATTGCACTGTAAATATTTCCTTGTTTGTGGATTTTCTTCTGGCACTACTTCTGCATTCTTTAAATGCTTCCATGGGTTTGGGAGACCTAAAGTTCAATTCTTTATGTTCATGTTGTAGCACTATTCAGCATCTTGAGGGTTTAGTGGATTATTTATAAACAAAATTACTTTGCAAAATTTGCAATGCAAAATTCACTTTGCTCTTACAGTGCAGTTTGAGCATAAGACATGGAAAATTCTCATAGGGTTTCTTGAATGACTGCTCTGACTGTGAAAAAGTAGTGCCATACAGGCACCTCTAAATGTGCAAGAAAATAAATGGCCATGATTGTTCTCCTTGTATGACTTTGTTTCATTTTGCTAATGATGCAAGATCAATGCTGCACAGCGAAGTTTTAGGCATTGGCAGTAATGGCTGGCAAAAATCCCTTGTGACTTTGTTTTAGGTAATGAACTAATGGCTGGCAATAGAAAACTGCCGTCCTTAGAATTTTTGACAACTTCTAATGTAACTATTATTTGCGTAGTGTTTTGGTGCAGAATGATTTTTGTGATTGTTCTTCCTAACATTCCTGAACTCTGAAACAGAGCAACTTTGCTACCAAAGCAAGAGAACAGATAAATGGTACAACCTGATGCAAACCTGAATTGCCTTAGTAATACACACAGTCTTTGAGAAGGAAGCTGAGTGTTTTGTGGAAATAGAAAACTTTGACAGTTCGTTAGGCTTAGCAGTAGTGAAGAAGAGATCAACAGTTGGTATCAACAACAGTCAAATGAGTTATAGAAAATGTAAACAAAGGGTTGTAATGTATTTAAAAGGGCAGCCTTTGTATACTTAAGTGCTTGCTCTGCAGACTTACAGGTTAAGTATGTTCATATGTTCACATCCTAGGATTTAAAACGTTCATAAAGAAAAGTAGTAATAATCCCTAAAACTCTCAATTTCCAAAATATTTGTCACTTTCAATAAGCCTGTTGTTACTTTGCAGCTTGAAGAAAAGGCTCGCCTTGAAGCTGAAGCCAGGGAGAGGGAGCATCACCAGTTGCTTGAAGAGCAGAGGCGGCGTGAGGAAGAGGAAGAAGAGAGACTGAAACAGGAATTACAACGACTCCAAGAGCTTCAGCAGTTGCGGGCTGTAAAGAAAAAGAAGAAAGAGAGAACAAGTAAGGACTGTTCAAAGGCAGACCTGCTCACTAGGAACTGCCAGGCAGTGAAGGAACCTGTCCCAAACACACCTGACGACATTCAGAATGGTACCCTTGAGCAATCAGAAAAGATAGAAACCTCAGCTGGTTCACTGTCAAGACATGTGAATCACACAGAACAGAGGCCTGTTCTAGAGACGGGCTGTGAACTGTCCAATCCTGTAAACACTAGAGACTCGAAGCTGCTTTATCAGAAAGAGGGCAGTGTAAAGCAGCATGAGCCCCTCTCTTTTCTGCTTGATATTATGCATCAACATAAAGAAGGAAACAGCAAACAGAAGCTAAAACAGATGAACAAACAGTGTGTTGAACAAGTGAAAAAGCCTGTTGAATCCCCCAAAGCAGCTGAGATTCAGACTAAAACCAGAAACCAAATAGAATCCAAAGCAAAAGCAGCAGAGCTCCCAACACTTGCAGAACCTAAAAAAGATGAGAAGAAATTAAACAATAACAACAAAAAACAGTTGAACCATGTAAAGGAAGAGAAAGCACCTGTAACAAGTGAATCCCCATCACCAAGTGAACAGCAGCAAAATAATAAGCTTATACTTGCAGATTCTCCTCAACCAAAAGGCAAGAACAAGAAAAACAAGAAGAAAAAAGGGGACAAAGTCAACAGTTCCATTGGTAAGTGTGTAAAAAAGTTGAAGAACTTGGGTTATTTTCTGTTGTTACTATTTAATTCCAGAAGTCTGACATCTTTATCTTCAGGCATTCCTGTAAATGTAAGTTAGAGAAACTGAAAAACTGGTGTCAGGAAAACTCAAGTCATCAGAATTACAACAATTAAGAGGTGTATAGTGTTCTAATAAAGAGGTGTAGGATGCTTTCAAAAATAAACAAGTGTGTGCTGTAGGTTTTCGAGGGGATTTTGTCAGGCTTTCCAGGAGACTGGCTTTTATTTTCTTGCTTAAAATAAATACATTGTTTAATTCAATAGTATGTGGAAATCCATTTTGAATTTCTTTTAAAGCAGATTGTTTCTCATACATCATTAAGAGTATAGTATGAAGTTGGTCTTTAGGCAAAGGAAATAAGGGGATTCTACTGTCAAAGAATGGTCATTCATGCATAAATATGCATTTTTTTCCGTGGAAATAATTCCTTTTGTATATTAATTACATTAACAGGTAAGTAAATAAATACAAAAACTACATTACTGTTTTTTATTTGCTACAGTGAAAAGTTGCAGTGGGACGTTAATTATTTGATAAAGTTGAGTGTGTTCTCCATATTTACTCATTCTAGTACGCAGCATATTTTTATTTCCTCAGATAGAAATAATAAAACCATAGAAGACTGCGTTAAGCAAGTTGCACTTTAATAATTTTATTTCCAACGTATGTTTTTGTTTGCCTGAACACGTCCAACACCTAATACCAGAGCTGAGAAGCGCACGCAGTTCTGGCATGTTGGCTTTGTCAGCACAGTAGTCAAACTGCCATTCTTGGGCACCTCTTTATTCCTGCACATCCTTGGTCCCTACTGGGACTACCAACTGGGATGGCAGTGTTGTGGTATGGACACCTGTCTTCTCAGAGCACCCGGTCATTCTCCTGGGATCACCTGGTAGCTGAGTGGTAATGTTGCATAAATTCAGAGTACGCCAGTTCCCGCTGCTGTTCTGACTGGTACGCACAGCAGGATGGGAGACCTTCATGCCTTGGCAGTCTCTGCCAGTGTTTCAGAATAGTTACATTTGTTAAGCTTTGTTACAAAAATGTAAACCTAGTTCCTGGGTGTTGGAAGTGCTAGGGTTTTCTTTTTTTAAGTGATTTCGTGGTTGGGTTGGGTGAGCCCACTATCTTTGTTTTTAAATCTGGTGCCTGATGTTTCAATTCTATGTCAATCGAGCAGCAATACAGTATGGAACCATTTTCTCTGATATCTTAGTTCTTGTGCATACTCTGTTGTGGTGTGTTTGGGTTTTGGCTCTTTTAATTTATCAAGAAGAATATACTCCAGTGATTGGAGCAAGACAGAACTCCAGAACTGGGAGCAGAAAAAGAAGACTGCAGACATTTGAAGGAGAAACTATGGAAGAGGGAGGTGATGGAGGGTGTTTACTGTAGGAGAATGCAGGTATCTTCCTGCATCTTGTCCTCCTCCCTGCCCCGACCATTTTTTTTCTCCTGCTTAAATCAAGTATACTTACAATTTCCAGAAGTTAATGTTTAAATGTGAAAAAATACAGGGACATGTTTCTGCATTTATCAAGGAAAAATTTTGCTGTTCTCTGTAGAGTTGGGACTGGATTTTTACTTTAAGTAATTCTGACTTGAGAGCTACAAGAAAGATCCTGCAATACATGATTTTTCATGTAGTTGTAATTTTTTTAAGATATAGGGTTGATGTTCCAAATTAGCAAAGACACAAAAATTGAACTGAGAAAAAAAACAAGTAAAACTATGGTAATTGAGAGAACATGAAAAGAGGGAAACAAGACTAGGAGGTTTTAACTAAGTTTTAAAATGAAGTGTTAAAGCAGTGAATATTACTGCTTTTGGTTAGCTCTCTATTTCTTAAAGAAATTTCTTGAGCTCTGGTGTTTTAACTCCTTAAAAGAGGAGTTATAGAGAGGCTGAAGCACGCTAGGAGTGTTTGTAGGGCTTTCTGCTTCTTCAGAAGTAAGTTGAATGGCAAATACATTCAACTTTTAAACTACCATGAGTGTTTTTACCATGCTTTGTCTGTTCTCTTAATCTCAAGGATTCTGGAGTTCGGGTGTGTAGTTATTGGTTTTGGTTACTTTCTTTGTCTCACCCATTTTTTGGAATGTGTTGTAAAGCTGCTTCAGAAATGAGATTGGAGTGTATATGTAGTGAGAAGGAGACTTCAAAAGGAATATGTTCAAATTGGTTTCTACAAAAATGTGTGCTTTCTGATGCATCTCTTTTTAAAGTACAAAAGAGAACCGTATGCTGAGATAGAGCCTGTTGGTACATCGTACTACAGTGACTTCTCTGTGATAGCTGAGGCCGTCCAATTCAAGTCATATGTTAATGTGTTAAGTATTTGAGTTGTTGGGTTTTTTTTAATTAAGTCTAATGGTTGCTAGTGTGACTTAAACTCTTGCAGACACAGTCATCATCATGTCCCAGAGGGACTACAGCAGCTCTACAACCCGGAAGTTTCAAAGTATTTTTCTTTATAAGTGCTGGTTTAAAAATGTTTCTAGACCTACCTTTTTAGTAGTAAGACCAGAAGATTTCAGGCATGCAACAGCTGTCTGATTCATCAAGCCTTCTATATAATTTGGCTACTCTTATGTGTATTTCAGGTTTGTGGTATCTTTTGCAGCCCATGCAGTCAGTGAGTTTACTGTTGATTCATCTCTTCCTTTTTACCAGTGTAACTCCTTCAAGTCTGAGCAGAGATACTAATATAGGGTTTTTAAGAAGTGTCTTTTTAATTATAAGTGTATATTAATTCAGTGTAAATATTGAATAATGAATAGTCTACGAAGTTCAGTCAGTTCTCCAAAGACATCATTAATTCAACTTCTTCCTCTTTCCTTCCCCCTTTCCCTTGGAATCTAACAGTGTCATAATTTTTCCTTTGTAGATGATGTGTTTCTACCCAAAGACATTGATCTAGACAGCGTGGAAATGGATGAAACAGAACGAGAAGTGGAGTATTTTAAAAGGTAAAGTGCTGTAATCCCTGTACATAAAGCTGTTGTTGATTCTTTCCATATGTCATGGTTGTAAAACAAGCTAAAACAACACCACACCAACCCACATGTTAATAACTAACTCCTGGCAGAAAAGCCTGTGTTGTAACATAGCAAATCCTGTTACAGCTGACATTCTGAACGCAGTAACAATCACCAAAGCTGTGATCTGTGGGCACAGCTCATAGGTGAATAGCACAAATTCAGAAGTGAGCGGCAGAATTATGTGTGTCCCCCCCCAGGTTCTCATCAAGGCTTTCAGGCTATTCTCAATTACCATTATTTATAAGCAAAGTCTGTGTGAATATTTCTTCTATTATCCACACAGGCCAAGTACTGATTAGTGTTTAAAAAAAAAAGGTATTAGGTATAAGTTTCCAGAGAGATACTTCAGAAAGGTTTGTTCATTTTGTTGTCTTCGTTTTTTACAGAAACTGTTAGTTGGGAATTTTATATTATACATGAAGTAGAGGTGTATAACTGTGCAATAGTAGCTTATGCCAGTCTTTAAGAGGAGATGCTTATCCTAGAATGATAGAATGGTTTGGATTGGAAGGAATATTAAAGACCATCTCATCCCACCCCCTCTGCCGTGGGCAGGGATACCCTCTACTAGAACAAGTTGCTCAAAGCCACATTCAACCTGACCTAGTACAGCAACAGTAAAAGAATAATATAAACTTGTGCTTGTGGAAGTTTTTACTTCTGTACTTTTTGGTTGATTTTGGGATTTGTGTGTCATACTGAGAGTTGGACTCGATGATCCTTCTGGGTCCGTTCCAACTCAGAATAGTCTGTGATATTAGTTACCTCTAAATTCCTCAGATATGAGGAGACAGCTCATGTTTAAATAGTGTAGCACATGTTCTTCCATGGTACTGAA